>VZTN01026416.1:187448-223170 GCA_013400515.1 Erpornis zantholeuca
AGTGTTCCTGTCACGCCTTGTTACCTCCTCCGGGACCCCCCTTCATACCCCTCAGCGACCTTCTGGTGTCCCTGTTACCTCGTCAGAGACATCCCTCGGAGACCCCTTGTCATCCTCTCAGAGACCCCCCCTATTCTCAGTGACGCCATGGCTCCGTTCTCAGTGACACTCTCTGTCAGCCTTCATCACACCCTCAGTGACCCCCCCAGTGTCCCCTGACCCCCCGATGTCACCCTCACCCTACTCCATGCCGTTCCCTGCAGTCCCCACTGCCCTTCGAGACCCCCAGGAACCTCAGGTGTCCTCATTCCCTCTCCTGACAAATCCCCCTCACCCCCTTTGTGCTCCCTGTCAGCCCCAGTGACCGCCCCAACGCTGTCCCTGCTGCCCAGTCCCGCCCCACCACATCCGCAGTCACTCCCAGTCACTTCCAGTAACCCCTCTGCCCCGAGGACTCCACTGAGCCCCTCTGTCCCTTCATCTCTTTGCCCTCAGCCTCCCTTTTCTCCCCTCCATTCCCTGCTCTCTTAAGCCTCCTTCTGTCCTGGTCCCTTTTCCCTTTGCTCTCCGATCGCCCCCAGCACCTCCACTCCCCCTGTGACCTTGCAGTGACTCCAGTCTCAGCTGTCCCGTGGGAATCTCGGGCTGGCTCTGCTCCGAGGGCTCAGGTGTTCTTAGCTGCACTCTGTGGTCAGGCAGGTGGGACTGGCAGGTGCCGTGGGTTCATCCCTGACAAGGAGCTCTGGATCAGCTGGAGCGCCCGGCCACTGTCACAGTGTGCCGGCTGTCCCAAGCAGGCTTGGGGACATCCTGTGTCACAGTGTCCTGGGTCTGGCACTGTTTGGGTTGGCTCCAGGCCATGCTGTGCCTTCCCAGCCAGGAAACAGGAGCAGGGCCAGAACATGGAGACCCCCTGGCAGCTGCCCCCCAGGACTGAAAGATTTCATGGCAACTTTTTTGGTGTTTGTACTGAGAAAACACTCAGAATGAGTCACCTGTCATTACCCTGAAACAGGGACAGCAAAGGTGACACATTTCCTACTTTCTTACGTCAGTGCTTTGGGGATCAGTGACCTTTACCCGTGGCTTATCAGTGGGACCTGACAGGCAGTTGTGCAGGCTGTTTGGGCTCAGCCCCATCCAGCCTCTGTTTGCTTAGGAAGGCACAGACGAATTCCTCCGTCCTTCCCTCAGTGCTGCCCACTGGACAGTTTGCTGGAGACAAAAAGGAGTGTCCCTTGGTAGGGCTTTATCTCTGCCTGTCTGGCTGACAGAGCAGGGAAGAGGCAGGCTGACAATCCAGGGATCAGCAATAATTCAGGAATTTCCCCTTTCCCCACGTACTTCAGCCATCTTTGCAGCTTTATCATTCCAGGTAACACGAACGTTTTACCCTTGATGGTCTTGCCCACCTTTCATTTTCCTTCGGAGTTTCTATTCCACATGTTCCAGCCTGGACAAAATGTGGCTGCATTCCTGTACTGGGAGAAACACTTCCGAGAGGGTTAAAATCTCCTTTGCTTTTGAAACACTTCCTTCATTTGCTCTTTATATTGGAAACAATCTGTGATACCCAAACTGGAGCTTAAAAAAAACCCCTTAGAACTCCAAAGTGCCTGAAGATCAGGATAAATGTTTAAGAAGATCATAGTTATACAGAAAATCGAGGCTGGCCATTGCTGTTGTTTAATCTCCTTGCAAAGGAACTCAACAAAAAAGGAGTTTGAGTGTGTTTTCCTTCTCCCTGTTGAAAACAATGGGACAGGACGAGGTGTTAATTTATCTCTCAGGACCTTGCATCTGACACATGGCAATTCCCTTCTGCCTCCTGGTGTTTGGAGGTGCCTCGTTCTGTGCCCAGACAGAGCCTGGGAGTTGGCAGGGACACAGGGCAGCTGCATAGCAGGAAGTTGAGACAACCTGGAGTACACCATGCCCTGACTGTGCACAGGGATTTGCACAGAGTGAAGCCTGTGTTGGGGATGTACAGTCTGACCCCAGAACAGTGGGAAAACCGACTTGATCCCACTGTAAAATATTTAATGGTGAGAGAGAAGAAAGGAGGTAAGAACTCAGGGTAGATCTTGTCTGACATAAGGTAATTTAAGGGAGGAAAAATTTACGAAATGGTTTTTAGTGTAAGAAGAGTTAGTGAGGGGTTTCTGCTGGGGAAGGCAAGAGGGGCAGAGCCCATCTGGTGTCATCAGGATGAACCTCTTGGGAGACTGCAGAGTCCTCCTGAGGGACAGCTCTGATCTCTGCTTGTCTGTGAGCAGGGACAGGACCCAGGGAAGGGCTGGAGGTGTGCCAGGGCAGGGCTGGGCTGGAGATCAGGCAAAGGTTCTTCTCCCAGAGGGTGCTGGGCACTGCCCAGGCTCCCCAGGGAATGGGCACAGCCCTGAGGCTGCCAGAGCTCCAGGAGAGTTTGGACAGCGCTGCCAGGGGTGCCCAGGGTGGGATTGTTAGAGTGTGTGTGCAGGGCCGGGGGCTGGACTGGAGGATCCTGGTGGGTCCCTTCCAGCTCAGGAGATTCCATGATTCTGCCAGCCCACAGCCACACTCTCAGTAAGAAGCTGTGCCTCAGCAGAGCTGTGGGGTGTTACTGAAGCTGCTCTTTGCACCAGACCACACGAAAACTGTGTAAGTCATGTGCAGGGGTCAGCTCTGAACTCAGTGACAGCTCAGAGTACAGAGATTCCCAGTTCTAATAGTGAGGGCTCCTCTGCAGCCCAGCTTGCTTTGGAGCAGACAGTGCTGATGAGCTGCCTGTGTGGACACATTTATTTAGTAGTAAGGGCAATATCCAGGGAGAAGCTGGTAGTAGCTGTTCTGCTTTACTAAGCTCGTCTTAGCCCACATAAATCAGTCTGCACAGGCATGTAAATACCCTCAGCATGTGGAGGATCTGTATTGTCTGTGAGCTTCATCCCTACAGAGCTTCAGCCCCTCTGCACCCCCAAGGCAGTGCCCGAAACCTGTGAGAGGAGGTCAGGAGTTAGAGAATGTCTGATTGAATAGACAGTCTGGATCCATGGCTGAGGCCAACAATGGGAGAGTCAACCAGGCCAAGTGCCAGGTCCTGCCCTTGGGTCACAACAGTCCCATGGAATGCTCCAAGCTGGGGCAGGAGTGGCTGGAAAGCTAAGAAAGAATCTGGGAGTGCTGGTGACAGTGGCTGAACATGAGCCCAGGTGGACAAGAGGCCAACGGCCCCTGGGCTGTCACAGCCATGGTGTGTGCAGAAGGCCTAGTGTGGTGTTCTGTGCTGGCACTGCTGGGGCACCTCCAGTCCTGGGATCAGTTCTGGGCCCCTCCTGACAAGAGACACATTGAGGGGCAGGAGTGTGTCCAGGGAAGGGAACAGAGCTGGGGAAGGGTCTGGAGCCCCAGGAGAGGCTGAGGGAGCTGGGAAAGGAGCTCAGCCTGGAGAAAAGGAGGCTCAGGGGGGACCTTGTGGCTCTGCACAAGTCCCTGACAGGAGGGGGCAGCCGGGGGGGGGGTGGTCAGGCTCTGCTCGCAGGGAACAGGGACAGGAGGAGAGGGAACAGCCTCAGGCTGGGCCAGGGGAGGTTCAGATTGGATATTGGGGAAAAATTCTTCACCAAAAGAGTTGTCCAGCACAGGCTATCCAAGGCAGAGATGGAGTCACCATCCCTGGAGGGATTTAAAAGCCATGGGTATGGCACTTGGGGACATGGTTTAGTGGTGGCCTTGGCAGTGCCAGAGGAACAATTGGACTCGATGATCTTAGAGGGCTTTTCGAACTTGAATAAATGATCCTATGAAACTCAGGTTGCTCCATGTGTTTAGCATGGCACCAGCAGGACATTGGGATGTGTGTCCACAATGAAATGGGAAGTCTCCGTGTTCCGTTCCCTTCCCGAGGTGAAAGCCATGGACATACACACTGGTTTTAGTTGCATTCATTTCATTTCTTGAAAGATCCTCAGTTCAATTGTTGTGTAGACAACTCCTAGAATCAAAGAGCCTTAAACACCAGTTTTTCTTCATTTCTACCACCCCACCAACACAAGCTTCATTTCTTAAACCACTTGGAACGCAGGAAAAACATTCTGGGGCAAGCCAACAGTCAATCCTGTGTCCAGTCAGCAGCAATGACTAATAGAAGGTGCTAGGAAAAATAAACAAGGCAAGAGGTACAGAACTACTTCACATCTTGCTAATTTTCCTTTATATCTCAGAGAGTCAGAAAAATGAGGCGAACGTGGAGCTTCAGCAGAAAAATGACCTTGGATTCCCCTTACTGACGTGTCCTCTGATGCCCTTTTTCTCAGGTATGTGGAATGTGGTTGGTTGGTTGGTTGGTTGGTTGGTTGGTTGGTTGGTTGGTTGGTTTGCAGGGAAAAATCTGTTACCTCAGAAATAAAATTAAGGTACTATGAATATTTAAATGTGAAAGGAAAAGTATATTCAGACTGACTGCTTGGAGTTGGGAATTACATACCCAGGCATATAACGTTTAAACAGGGAATGTCATGCAAAATCTTCATTTCTCTTTCAAATTCCCAATTTACTCATACTAGAGATGGGATTGTGAAGTTACAGTCATTACTGCATTGTAGCCTTAAAATCATCATCAGGTAGCAAACTTTATATTTAGCTTAAAAATGGGCAAGAAATCTAGCAACTTGAATTCTGTCAATCTGTTCTTATTCACGTCATCTCCTGTTAAACACCTTTACCTGCCACCAGTCAGCTTCCTCACAAGCAGCTGAGCCTTCACCTCTACAGGTGTAGATGTCCATTCTACGCAAGGGTTGTGAAGGTTCACCAGCTCTGATTTCTTGCAAGATTCACCCACTTGCATTTCAACTTTTTTTTCTGCCACGAGACTTTCTAGTCTTGGTGCTTCCTCTTTCTTAATTTTCTCTTCCTCCTTTCTTTCAGCCTCTCACACCCCCAGCCATGCCCTTCTAAAACCTCTCAGTGCTGTACTTCATTCTATTTTGTTTCAACATTATTTTGCTTTTCTCATACAGATCTTTGCCTGGATGCCCTTGGATGTGCACTCTCCATTATTTGCTCTTCACCTTTGTCCTTTTTCATATTCCTTTTACAATCTCAAATTTTAACTCTGTCGAAACGCTTTTTCTCCTCTTCTCTCCAGTGACCATCAGGAAACACATTTTCCCAGTGAGGTTGACTGGCACTGGTCATTCCAGGCTGCCTAGAAGGGTTGTGGTATCTCCATCCTTGGGGTGTCATCCTGCACTACTGGCTCTGGTGGCCCTGCTTGAGCAGGGGAATGGCCCAGGTGACTTCCAGAGCTCATTCCCCTCTCAGCCATTCTGGGATGCTGAAATAGCTCTAGTAGCAAATTACATCTCTCTTGCAGCAAGAGTAGGGAGGTGTCACAGTTCTCTCCATGTGGGCTCACCAGGGTGGCACAGCTGCACCTCCTTGCCCTTAGGGAACTGGGGTGAGACACAGATTTGCTGTCAGGCTGGGATTAGGGAACTGGACAGTGTGAGTACAGAGTCATCATTTCACTGCACTGTACATGGATCTTTTCCTCCCACCTGTAAAACAGCAACTGCTGTGAGTAACCCTTGAGTTTGAGGGTTGTGATTGGTAGCAGTGAGCTCAGATAGCTGAGAGCTCGTGAAGCCAGGCTGGATGGAGCTCAGCAACCTTCTCTAGTGAAAGGTTCCCTTGCCCTGCTAATACTGGTATTGTTATTATTGATATTACAATAGATGGGAAAGTTCTGATTCATTCTCCACAAAAGAATTGAGTTTATGTTCTCAAACCTCCATAGGTGAGATCTTCCAAAAGTTAACTTTACTGCATAGAATAAATGGATCTGAACATTATTTCAGTTTTTGTTTCATCCAAAATATGGGGTTTTTAAAATATTTTCACTGACATTTCATCCTAAACATTAACAAATTTAAAAAACAAACTAATTTTAAAAAATTGTTGCAGAATGGCAAAGTCATTTTCTGTCCCTCTCTGTGAGGTACCTCAGGACAGGCTTCTCCTTGGCAATACCCAAATCTAGACAGGATGGGAGGAAGAGATGCAGGAAATGGAGCTGTTTGCTCAACATTAACACAGAGAGCTCAGGAAACCCCTGTGCTTTGAGAGAGCCATCAGCACCTTATGGAGATACAAGGAAATGAGGCTCTGAAACAGAGAGGATGCAGAGTGGAAAATAAAACCTACGTGTGTGCAACTAAAGGCTGGCAGGGTTAGATGGGATATTGGGATACTCCTCCCTGTGAGGGTGGGGAGGCCCTGGCACAGGGTGCCCAGAGAAGCTGTGGCAGCCCCATCCCTGGAAGTGCCCAAGGCCAGCTTGGATGGGGCTTGGAGCAGCCTGGAATAGTGGAATGTGTCCCTGCCCATGGCAGGAGGTGGAACAAGATGGAGTTTAAAGCCCCTCTCAGCCCTGGGACTCTGTAACAGATGTCAAGTCACACAGCCTGACAGGGAGTAATTGAGGGCAGGTATTAAAGTAATTTTGGGTCATTACCTCCCGCTAATCGTTAGTGGAAGCTGGAGGTTCCACCACAGCCACCATCAGTTGCAGTGTCAGTGCAGGGACATGTTCTCTGTCAGCTCACTCTGCTGACCTGGTGTTGTGACACAAGGCTGAGAAGAAAATGGAGTCACTTACTCATAGAGACCCACTTGACCTTTTTCTGGCAGCAACAAATCCAAGCCATGTAGTAAAATAACAGTACTGGTTTCTAATGATCCTCTAAGAATTTCAGAATTAACATTTCCAGATTTAATTCTGCTTTTTTATGATTTCTTCTGTGAAGTCAGTGTTCACTTTAGGTTTGCAGGAGAGGACTGAAAGCAATATCAAACTGCTGTACGGGAAGCAGCCTGCCTCAAGGAAAGCAAAACTTCAGAGACCTTGTAAAATCCTAGTAAACCTTTAAGAACTCTCAGTAAACCCGTGAGAAATCTCAGTAAATTTGAAAATCTCAGTAAACCTTTGAGAACTCTTAGTAAACCTTTGCATTTGGTTCTTCACAGTGTCTGGAGACAGAAGTCAGCCCTGAAATGTGGTGGTTCCAGCAAGGCCTCTCGTTCCTGCCTGTGGCTCTGGTTGTGTGGTCAGCAGCATCATTTGTGTTTTCATACATTACTGCAATTGTCCTGCACCATGTTGACCCTTTGGTGCCCTACATCAGGTTAGTGATGTCCACCCTGTGTCAGAGCCCTGAACTGACCCCATTCCAGTGAATTCTTCCCAGCTCCAGATTTAAACAGCAGTTCTTACCTAACAGCTCCAATTCTAAAGTTACTGTTTATAGCCATTATATATATAGTCGTAGGTGATATTAAACTGACAGAGGGGAAATTCAGATTAAATGTTAGGAAGAAATTCCTTCCCTGTGAGGGTGGGGAGGNTTCTGGGATTTGTGTGTTATTCTATTTAAAGATGTCTGTTTTTTGTGCAAAACTCTAAGCTTTGGCTCTGTGAACATACCCTTAAAATGATGATGAACAAGGGAACTGGGGGTGCCTTACCACAAGGCCTCTTACCTCTTGCCTTACCACAAGTGAAGCCTCTCACTGTGACCAGGTTTGTTGCACCAGTAAATCCATACTAAAATCTACTTTGCCAACTTTATTCCATCAAGGCTGATATGTATAACTCAAGCTTTGCTCTTTCAGTTTTCTGTGCTCTTCATTTTTCTAATTTTAATCCTTTTTATCCACCTTTTATGGAATCCAGATCGATAAGAAAGGAACAGTTACTCCGAGCATGATCATTCCCTGCTCCAAGGCTGGCTTGTCTTTACCATGGTGATTTCTACAGCTCTAAAACACAGCATAGTTTGAGTAATGAAAAATTCAGTGAAAAACATGGGGGGAGGGGGGTTACCTTTCCTTTGTAAACTGAAATAAGTAAAGTTGTGTTGGAAGTATTTCTAATATAGATATAGATAATATAGGATATGTATCACTCCATTTATCTTTTCCAGTGATACAGGGACAATACCACCTGAAAGATGCTTATTTGGGATCATGTTAAATGTTTCAACCTTCTTGGGTGAGTACAGAAAGCTGTCCTTGGTGAGCTGCAGGCAGTTCTGGAATGCAACAGCTTTAAACAAGTTAATTTCCTTTTCCAGATCATTAAACAGCCCTGAATTCTCACTCAAAAACTAAATACTGAGCAATAAATCTCAATTCTCTTAAGCAATTCAAAGTGTGTGTCAGGGATGTTACCCACAGATTGCCAGTGTGGCAATTGCAGATTCTGGAAGGGCAAAAAATGCATTAAAAATCTAACAGAAAAGTAAAAGCAGTAAAAATGCAAATTCAAGGAAGTCACCTTACCTGTGCTGCAGCAATAGAGGGGGGAAAAACAACCTAATATGGCTTTTAAATGAAATGGATCAGAAAAATTATTAATTTGACTTGTTTGCCATTCTATTATTTCAAGTTTCACTTCCAGCCTTTCAGCTTTCCTATTTCAGTGTGCCCTAAAAAAAATACTGTATTTTAAGAGTTGCCTCAGTCACTCAGCATCTTCCCAGGCAAACAAGGACACTCTCCCCAGCAGGAACCTGAGTGCCTGTGGCTCTCTTTGGCAGGGATGGCCACCATGTACGTCCGCTACAAACAAGTGTCTGCCCTGAGCCCTGACAAACCCAAGATCCTCAGGCTGAATAAGCTGGGCCTTGTGCTGGGATGGATGAGCTGCTTTGGACTCTGCATTATTGCCAATTTCCAGGTTTGTGCTCTGCCTGCACTGCTCTGCTCCTGCCAGAGCTCTGTCTGTTCTGAGATACCTGATAAACTGGGGATTTACGGAAAGCAGCTTTCCATGGCAAACTGCTTTTTTGTCAAATTCTCTACAGAGAACAGTTAAAAATTATAAGCTTTGTCTTATAATTTGTTAGTTATTCCTTATTTGCTTTGGGACTTGTGAGCAGCTGTTCATGACTTTTCAAAACGTTCATGACCCCCAAGCTTTGCAGAAGCCACACTTGGATCTCTTTCCAGGTAGGTTGAAAGCCTGAGATCCAGGTTGAAAGCCCACAACTGTGGCTCAGGAGAATCAGGTATCAAATAGTAAAAACTTGTTACAACTAGAAGTAAAGCCAACAAAACCACCCAACCCCACAAGCTCAGCTCTGGAAAACCTGCCCTCTTGGGTGGATTTTCCTTCAAACCTTCTCAAATTCTTGAAAATTCTGCAATGTTAGTTCTTCTTATTTTCTCCATCCCGGAGTCTCTATTTTTTTTTCTCCCTAATACTTTCCACTCCAAAACCCCACATCTGATATTCTCACCCATCACACCATGAGCAGGTCCCCATCATTGGCTTTACTTGCCAGGTGGTTGTATAATTGCCAGCCTTGTTACGTTAATTTCCTGATGGATTTTGGGCCTCTATTGTGGTGCCTGTAGCCACCACAGGCTGCAGTGTCACCTTGAGCTCCTGCTGGATTGGGAACAGGGAAAACCAAAGAGGAAAAGCTCATGGAAAGCTCCACCTTTTCCCTAGCATAGCTCCCCAAGTGCTTCAGCAGCTCCTGTCTTAGAAACCTCAGCACTCTTGCTCTAGGCATTTTTTCTTTTGGAGGCCTCAATCTATTAACTATTTTCTAGACCCCTCAGAGGTCCCAGTCTCCCATTCCATACTCACCAAGGAGAATCCTCCAGGCTCTGCTCAACTCTATGATTTCCCTCCACTGCCCCTCAAGGAAGAGTTTTTCTGCCTTCTGTGGATTTCGTGATGATCAAAACCCAGGAGGTGCATGTTAATTTGATAACAGTTAGTGTAACATTTAATCTTTAGAAAGTTGGAAGTGATGTACCTGCATATCCCAGGGATGCTAAGGGCTGGTTTAAAGGCAAAAGGAGCTGAATTCCCCTGAAATCCACTGGTGATTGAAGACCCCGAAGTGTAAAAATAGAGAATTTCTCTCTGCTGACACATCCCTGCACAGCACATGATTTTGGAGCACATGCCTTTGCAACCTGCTTATTTCATAAATAGAAATTGTCACTGTGGATGCAGCACTTTAAATTCATTTGTGCACAGAAAGTGCACAAGGAAAAGCTTGATCTTAAGAGTTACTCAGTAAGATACACAGAGAACCCCATATTTTAGGGCAGAAAATATGTGCACGATTGAGGTGCAGGAGGCTGCCAGGCCTTGCCTTGTGTAACAGGTCAGATAACACATTTTGTTCCTTGTGTCTGGGTCCTGTGCTGAGCTGGGGATGAGAAGAAAGGACTGAACACACATTAGGTTTTCAAGGCATATATTTTAATAATAAATGTTTAGTTAGGTTGGTTTTTTTGGAATATCTTCTAGTTTTAGTTATTTTTGCTATTTGAGAGTTGGTTCTCCTGGTGGTGTTTTTAAGTATTGCTGCTTGATTGAGCCTTGTTCCCTCAGATTATTCCAAGATACTAATTTGACAAACAATCTTTATTCAAACCAGAGTTCATTCAGAGAAATGCAAAACCTCATTATTTTTAATCCAAAATTGGGTACTAGAATCATTTTGTCTGTCCTGTATTCCATAATCTTTCATATATGCACAGGTTCCTGGGGTAGAAATGTTGTCACTCCCATTCCCTGCCCACCTGCAGGAATTCTCTCACCTGCTTCCTGTGATATTGTCCAATTATGAGAAGAACTCTCACCAATTCCTGTAGTGAAGGTACAGCTGTGACCTGTAATTTCACCACAAGAACTTAACAAAAGCACAAATTCCAGAGGCTGGCAGGTTCTGACTGCCAGACATCTCCCATTGGGGCTTCCAAGAAAAGGCTCCTGAGGACTGGCACAGTCCAGAACTGCTTAGCTCAGGATGGGAGAAGGTCACTGAGGGGGTGGAGGCCAGAGGTTTACAGAAGAAAATGAAACTAAGTTTTCACAGGCAGCACTTTCTTTCCCAAGAAATGCATCCTGTACTACATCCACGTGCTGGGAGCCTGCCTGACCTTCGGGGTGGGGTCCATGTACATGCTGGTTCAGACCATCCTGTCATACCTGATGCAGCCAGAACTTCACAGCAAAGACATCTTCTGGGCCCGCCTGGCCGTGCTCCTGTGGAGCTCTTCCAGCATCCTGAGCAGTATCCTTTGCCTGGCCAGCGGCACCAAAACCCAGTAGCCTCCACAGGATTTACACCTACTTGAACTGAACCACCACGGGCCACAAGAGGCATGTCATCCTTGATTGTGTAGCCTGTGGTGTGCCCTGTTCTGTATTCCAACCTGGGAATTTCAGGGAAAATTATTAATCCCTTTAATACTTTTAATATCCCCTCTGGATATTAAAAAAGAGAAGGCAAGAGGGATAGTTACCACCCTCTGTCCTCCCCTTTCCTACTGCACACCAAAGACTGAAAATAGGAAAAATAAGAGTTTATCCCTAAGAGGTCTGACTAAATAAGGAATGGTAGGGCCAAAGGGAAGTGTGCTTAAGGGATGGGTAGTTTCAGTGGGGGAAAAAAAACAGGTAAGAAATAAAAGTGTGTCCTTGAGGACAGGAATGGTATAGAGTGTTAGGGTTGGACACAACTAAGAAAGAAACCCAGAATGTAGCACAAGAGGAAATACTCTAACAGGTCATGTGCAGCAGGGCTCCAGAGCAGGGATGATGTGCTGGCATTTGCCAGAGAGGCATTTCAAGAGTATGTCAGGGGAACTTTGACCTCTGATCTCCTTGCCCATCCTGCAGTTCAAAATACAAGGTATTTCTGACTGGCATTCCCAACCACCTTCCCTCAGCATCAGAATCCATCATCCCCCTTTAGCTCTGAATTCCAAGTGCTGAAAACAGCTGTGGGGTTTAGAGAAAGAGAGAAACACAGAATGGTTTGGGTTGGAGGGACCTTCTAGTCTTGTCCTCTCTCTGTGGGAATCCAATCACATTTATCCATATATTTATATACCAAATGTGGACAAACCCACCCAGAAATAGAGGCCTTTTTCCTCTCCAGAATCATTGAAACAGTCAGGAAACTGCACCAGAACAGTTTCCCTGCTCACCACAATGGACCTGAACATTGGATTTAAAAATCAAACTCAGTTTTTTTGTCAAACAGGACAATAACACTAAAGCTTCTGAATTCTAGAGACAGTTGAAAAACCCATTGCTTAAACACTGTCCCATCTGCAGCTGTATCCAGGCCACTGATTTAATCCCCACCAATCCCACTTTTTTCCAGGCTGGCAGCCAATACCAACACTAAACCATATATCCCATTTCCCAAGGCTGGAGCATCTCAGTGGGTTCCCATCCCTGCTGCTGCAGGATTATAGAATCTGCAGGAGTCAGAGCTGCAGGGACAGTGGGGCACAGGCTTGTTATCCATCATGAAGGACCCTCACCTGCTGAGGGGGCTTGGTGGACAGCAAGGAAATCATCCAAGAAACTTGGAGAATTGTTGTCCCTGAAAGAAAGTTTCGGTATTAGCAAACAAGGTTTTCAGCTTTGAATAGTGAGGAACCAAACTGGGGGAAACTAAAATGGAACATATGATCTGCTGCAAGTTAAGCTCCTCTTAGAGATGCTGAAAGCCCACAAACCTCAAATCTGTAGAGGTTCTTGTACCAATGTGGTCTAACCAAAATTATAGGGAAGTTGTAGAAATAATGATGTCTACATATATAACAATGAAAGGGGAAGAAAAGGGAAAATATTGTTCTAAATTAACAGCTCATAATGTAATATGGGAAAGTTGGGGAAAGGGAGAAGTCTGTGGCCTTAGGTGAAATGGTTGTAACGTACTGGAAGACAGAAGGAAATGTATTTTGTGTCAGCTCTGATTTCACAGCAGGGCCAGGGCAGTGTCCATCTGTGCTGGCACTGCTGGGGCACCTCCAGTCCTGGGATCAGTTCTGGGCCCCTCCTGACAAGAGACACATTGAGGGGCAGGAGTGTGTCCAGGGAAGGGAACAGAGCTGGGGAAGGGTCTGGAGCCCCAGGAGAGGCTGAGGGAGCTGGGAAAGGAGCTCAGCCTGGAGAAAAGGAGGCTCAGGGGGGACCTTGTGGCTCTGCACAAGTCCCTGACAGGAGGGGGCAGCCGGGGGGGGTCAGGCTCTGCTGGCAGGGAACAGGGACAGGAGGAGAGGGAACAGCCTCAGGCTGGGTCAGGCAAGGCTCAGGTTGGATACTGGGGGAAATTTCTTCCTGAAAAGGGTGGTCAGGCCCTGGCACAGCTGCTCACTCAAGGCTGTGTTTGTGCCAGGAAGTCCAGCCTCGTTCACCACCAAAATTTATCTTTCACATCAGGAGGCTCTTGATGTTTAATCTCATTAACCAATGAAGAAGTTAATATCCTAATCCTATGAAAATCGGGCTGTCTATAAATTGATGATCTGAGTTTCGTTTGTTGTGTTGCAGGAGCACTTTTTTGGGTACCTTCCCTCTGTAAGATGTTGAAAAAGTGACATCAAACACTCCAGAAAGATCCAGGTCTTGCATTAAATGGGGGATCATTGTCACGTGGGGTGAAATCCAAAGCAGTTCTCAAACCTTGACTAAGAGGGAAACAGAAAAGCCAAAAACGGTGTTTGCTGCAGGTGATACAGAATTCCAACCTGTGGCCCACAGCAAGAATTCAAGGTGGTTGAGACATTGAAAAGGCATCAAAAAAAGAGATCTAGACTTTCATTAGGGTGGGAAATGCCAGTAAAATTAAATTAAAGTGCTCAGTAAGTGCTCACATATCATAGCTTAAACGCTTATGCTGTATTTGATCAGAGGAGTAACGAGAGACAGCACACAGAGAACAGAAATAATGGATTTAGGTTCAAATTAACCTTTTCATGTGACAGTAACCAGGGACAAGCTACAGGTTGAAGGGCACCCTGTGAACAGTCCACGGCACCATTACTGCTCCTCAGGCTGAGACCTCACAGCCTCAGCTCGACAGAGTCTGCAAGTTCCATGTTCCTCATTCTTGACCTCAAATGTTCCTTAACCTCTTCCCTCAGTGTTTGTGTCCTCGGTTGTGTTGTACAGTGGCCTGTATGGACAGAACCTGGTGCAGAAGCTGCACTGGGACCCCCAGGAAAGAGTAAGTGATTGGGGGGGAAATGGAGACCAAATGCAGATGGATTTGGAGGGACAGGTGGGAACTTCCTGCAGCTCACCACAGGGACTGGGGTGGGAGAGGAGAGAGCTGTGCCAGCCAAACCAGCCAGCAGCTCCTTGGAATCATGGGATCCCAGACTGGGACGGGTTGGGAGGGACTTTAAAGCCCATCCAGTCCCACCCCCTGCCATGGGCGGGTACACCTCCCACTATCCCAGGGTGCTCCAAGCTCTGTCCAGCCTGGCTTTGGACTTCTAGGGATGGGACAGCCACAGCTGCTCTGGGCAACTTGGACCAGCACTTGCTGAAGTTCTGATTTCACAGAACTGTTGGATCTTCAAGTGTAACTAAATTAATCCCTCCTGCATCTTGAGGAGGGCCTTGAACCTCCCTGCTCTTTGTTAGTTGAGCTCTGGATTGAGCCTTCAGATTTTGCAGGTGGGTATTAAATTCCCAGTGGATGTCATCCCAGTTGGGGCAGGTGCTTTCCTGATCATTCTCATTCCTCAGCACTTCATTCTTGGGGACTCCAGATACAATATGGGATTTTGGTCTCCAGTGGGAATAGTTGTGGATGCAGGATCTCACATAGCATGTCACAAGTCACAAGCCATCCTTGCGCCACTGCAGGCTCCAGAGCAGTTTTCACACAGATTTTTTCCCCTCTGTAACACAGGGCTACACCCCCCACATCATCAGCACTGTCTCCGAGTGGTCGCTGGCACTCTCCTTCCTCAGCTTCTTCCTCACCTACATCCGTGACTTCCAGGTAAAGTTAAGTTAATGTTCTCTGTTTCTGAATAGCCCCGTGTGGTGCAACTGGGCAGCCTCAGATTTTATGGAATCATGGAATCACTTTGGTTGGAGAAGACCTTTAAGGTGATGGAGCTCGTAACCCAGCATGGATCAGTCACCAGGGCTGGAGACCCATGAACAGCTCTAAGTGACCCCCATAGAGTCTGTCCCTGCTGTGTCACCACAGCTCCAGCACCAGGCTGGCCTTAACTGGCCAGACCTGTCACAGCCACAGGGGTTCTTTTCTCTGGACAAGGCAAATGATGGAGCCAACCCAGAGCACAGCTAGGAGCCAGGCACATGGTTCTGAGCTGATCTGTTGGTGTTTCCAAAAATCTTTGGTGTTTCCTCTGGCCACTGAACTTCCCAGTGCCAAGGCAGTGAGGAGCTGCTCACGGGGACTCCCTTTGCTTTTCCCCCACAGAAAATCTCCCTGCGAGCTGTGGTCAGCCTGCAGGGCCAGACCCTGCACGAGAGCCCACGGAGCTTCAGGGCAGAGGAGCAGGCACTGCTTGTAGCAGGGAGCATCTGATGGACAAACTCAGCAGAACTCAGGAATTTAATAGCAATAACAGCTGAAGTTTCTAAACATCTCTTTTATATTAAAAAAGGTATGAAATTACTGTCTTGTACTTGACATCAAGGGCTTTGCTATTAACCCACAGCAATGTAAATGGTACCAGTACTTTGAGTGAGTCTGTGACATTTCAACATTTTCCAGTGTCATGAAGGATTAAATGAAGGCTGTTAATGAGTTGTGTCTCTTCATCTCTTCCTCCACACGCAGTTTGACCTCCCTCATCCTCCTCTCTCCAGTGCTCCTCAGGCCAAATCCTTTTGGATGGCAGAACCTCCAGCCTCACCTCTGCTCCCCTTGGGCCCAGGGGGCTGATCCATGCTCTGCACTTTGGGCCAGATGGGATGGACCAGAAAGCCACCCCATCCTTTGAGCAGCCCATAGGGAAAAACCTCTTCACACCACAGCCTGCCCTGGAGGTCAAGAGACAGCTGAGCAGCTCCCTCCTGCTGGCAGGGCAGCCCTGTGCTGGCTCTGGAGAGGAGTGACAGGGAGCAGCAGGAAGCACACAGCCATGGAACCCCAGAAGGGTTTGGCTTGGAAGGGACCTTAATGTCCATCCCATTCCACACCCTGCCCTGGGCAAGGACACCTTCCACTAGACCAGCTGGTTCCAGGCCCTGTCCAACCTGGCCTTCCCTCCATCCATTCCTGGCAGTTGCTGGAGCTGACAGGCAGGTTGACTCAGGAATTCTCATGCCAACTGTCCCTGCTGCATAGGTGGAAGAGTTGGCCAAGGCAGCTCATGTCCTGTTCCCTCCAGAGCCAAGAGCTGTCCTTAAACACCCTGGAGTGAACCCTTGTTCTCATGTCCTTGACATCCCTGGTGCTCCCTGAGAGCTTCCAACCCAAGCCAGCTGCTCCTTTCTCCAGCTGCTTCCAGCAGCTCCCAGAGTGCTGACAGCTCTTATTCCAACCCTATGGAGTGTCTGTGGGCTCCAGGGGCCAAGCTCCGTGAGCTTCTCAGTGCCAGACACACCAGCTGGTACCTGGCTCAGTCCATAGGGACTGGTCAATCCATAGGTCTGGGACTCCACAGTCATGCCCAGACCAAGCCAGAAGCCTTAAAAACAAACATCTCGTATTCGCCCAAAGTACAGCAGGCTAAGGGGATATTTGATTGCACACAGACCCACCAAGTACATCCACAGTTGCCTCGGAGCCGTGCTTGGCAGGAATAGCTCAGCTCCCTTCCCAAGTTATTGCTCAAGGCTGGTGGTACGTGAGCTCCAGGACATTTCCTCACACCAGAATCCCTTACAATGGGATCTTCTCTTTCTGGAGGAGCAGCAAACACCAGGAGAGGAATTAATCTAAGCTGGAGGCCTCCTGGAAATCCCAGCAGTTCCCTGGGCAGCTTCTTCCAGATTTAAACAGCTTGTCTCCATCCCCATTACTGCATTTCCAGCCTGGTTCAGCCAGAGTTCAGATAATCCACAGGGTGAAAACAACCTTTGGGGCCAAAAGCTGCCAAGCCTACTGAGTGCAGTGGGGTGAGAATACAGGTGGGTGTGATTGACATGGAGTCATAGAGAACCCCGGACTCTACAGCCTGGGAAGGTTTCCCAAGTGTTGTATTTTAGTTGCTGATGAATGCTTAGGGATCCCAGCCACCCTGGAGACTGCACACTTGGCCATACACTTCCTAAGCATGGAACAGGTAAACCCCAGTTCCTGATTAACTGCTGCAATGTAGAAAATGTGATGTTTCAGCTGAGAATCCTTTGCTTCCCTCAAGGCTCATTAGACAAATGGTTGAAGCAAGAGATGGTCCCAACAGTGATGGGATCCCTGTGGAGAAGGAGGGAGAGAACTCTTTGCCTGGTGCAGTGGGAGGAGAAGGAAAAAACCCAGTTGATTCATTCATGTAGCTCTCATGAAGGAAGCTCTAGAAGGCATCTGTCTGCTCACAGGGCTTTCCTCACCTCCCTTCCACTGCTTTCTCCATGGATCCCCGTGAAACACGGAGACATGCTTCTGACAACAGACATCTGTCGTGCTGCTCCCAGAAGCAATTCCTGCCCCAGAGAGCAGGAATTTCTCTGTAATTTAATGTCACTGTGATGAGCCAGCCAGGACAGACTGAGGTTTAGGTTGGACATTAGGAAAAATTTCTTCCCCAAAAGGGTTGTCCAGCCCTGGCATAGCTGCTAAGGGCAGTGGTGGAGTCACCATTCCTGGAGGGATTTTAAAAAACCACGTGGATGTGGCACTCAGGGGACATGGTTAAGGTGGCCTTGGCAGTGCTGGGGAACAGTTGGACTCCATCATCTCAGAGGGCTTTTACAGCCTCAAAGATTCTGATTTTACTGCCCAAACCAGCAAATTCCTGGGTTTACAGTTAAACCCCCCAAAGCCTCCTCACTGCTTCCCCACCAGCCCAGCACACGTGCTGGGATTCCTGCTCATCTGCAGATCCATGGAAGTGCAACCTCAGAGCATCCAACTCTTCTGTTTAACACCTCATCAATGCCAGGAAAACCTTTTTCCTGCTCTCACCCTTTGCCAAGAGACAGGGATGGGCAGCACCAAGGAGCAGCTCCCTGATCCCAGCTGCTCCAGAGTTACATATCCCCAGTGAATCCCTGCCTTTCCCCCTTCTCTGCAGCCCCACCAACAGAGTCATGATGCAGAGTCTGGGTTGGGTCCCACCTCCCATTGAATCATGATGGTTGGAAAAGACCGTCAAGATCATCCATCCAAGTCCACTCCACACTACCACTGTAGCCCCATAACCCCTAAATCCCATCACCATAGGGAATCCAAGACACCCTTTGAACAACTCCAGGGATGGTGCCTCCACCAGCTCCCTGGGCAGCCCCTTCCAATGCCTGACCAGCACTGAACAGACTTACAGGGTCCATTAACACATCTCAATCGCCCTGACCAGCGCCCAGGACCTCCTCACACACTCATGGCCCATGAGCTCCATGCAAGCCCAAGCTTGAGCACCTGGCCCTGGCCTGGGCTGTTGTGGGTGGTCCTGGTTCACCTCTGCCCCAAGATTTATTCCGTGGACAGTCTCAGATCTCGATTCACAGAATCTCAGGATGATTTGGGTGGGAAGGGATAATAAAGCTCATCCCATTCCACCCAGTGTCATGGGCAGGGACACCTTCCACTAGCCCAGGTTGCTCCAAGCCCTGTCCAACCTGGCCTTGGACACTTCCAGGCATGGGGCAGCCACAGCTGCTCTGGGCACCATGTGCCAGGGCCTCCCCACCCTCACAGGGAAGAATTTTTTCCCAATATCCCATCCATCCCTGCCCTCTGGCAGTGGAAGCCATTCCCTGTGTTCTGTCCATCCATCCCTTGTCCCAAGTGCCTCTCCAGCTCTCCTGGAAGGGGTTCTGAAGTGTCCCCAGAGTCTTTTCTTGTCCAGATGAACACCCCCAGCTCTCCTAGCCTGGCTCCAGAGCAGAGGGGCTCCAGCACTCTCAGCATCTCCATGGCCTCCTCTGAACTTGCTCCAGCACCTCAACATCCTTCTGCTGCTGTTGGGCCCTAGGGCTAGAGACAGCTCTGCAGGTGGAGCCTCACCTGTGCAGGGCAGAAAGGCAGAACCCCTCTCTCCTGCTGCCCATGCTGGGAGCTCAGCCAAGGGTTTGGGGGGATTCTGGACTGGGGCATGTCCAGGTCTCACCCACCAACACCCCCAAGTCATTCTCCCAGGGCTGCTCCATCTGTTCATCCCCAGCCTGGATTCATCCCGGGGTCACCCCAACCCAGGTGCAACACCTGGAACTTGGCCTTGTTAAGCCTCCTGAGTTCCCATGGGCCACTTTTGAGCTTATCTGGGTCTCTCTGGATGACTCAGTCCCTCAGGGGTGTCCCTGCCCCCTCAGCTCAGTGTCACTTGCTCATGGGGGGAATCCCTTCATATGTCATTAATAAAGATATTAAATAACACTGGTCCCAGTACAGATCCCTGAGGGACACTAGTGATCTCAGTATGGACGTGTGAGGGACACTACTGGTCACTGATGTCCATCAGGACTCTGAGCCATTGACTATGACCTCCTGGATGTGACCATCCAACCCATTCCTTATCCACCTGACAATCTGCCCATTAAATCCATCTCTCCAATGTAGAGAAGGATATTGGAGGGGAACTGTGTCAAATAGTTACAGAAGTCTAGAAAAATGACATCTGTAGGCCTTCCCTCATCACGAATTGAGCCATTCCTGTTGAGCTTCTCATCCACCAACCCCCAGGTCCTTCTCTTCAGGACTGCTCTGTTCATCCCCCTGAAGCTGTGCTTGGGGTTGCCCTGACCCAGGGGGAGGATCTCATCCTTGGCCTTGTTGAACTTCATGAGGTTCACACGATCCCACCTCTCCAGCCTGTCCAGGTCCCTCTGGATGCCTCATCTCTTCCCTCCAGCGTGTGATCCCACCAAACTTCTCACTGTCAGCACGGTGCTGAGGGTGCCTCAATCCCACTGTCCATGTCACCGACAAAGACAGCACTGGTCCCAACACAGGCCCCTGGGGACACCACTTGTCACTGGGCTCCACTTGGACATACTCATCTACAGCTGCAGACCACAACCCTTTGAGTGCCACCATCCAGCCAACTCCTTATCCACTGAGTGTCCACCCATCAGATCTGTGTCCTGCAGGACAGTGTGAAATGCTTTGCACAGTCCAGGTAGATGATGTCAGTCGCTTTGTCCTCACCTACCAGCACTGTCACCTTGTCATACAGGGCCACCAAATTTGTCAGGCATGATTTGCCTTCAGAGAAGCCATGCTGGTTGTCACCAATCAACTCCTTATTTTCCATGTGCCTTAGCATAGTTTCCAGAAGGATCTGCTCCATGATCTTGCCAGACACCAGTGTGACTGATTGGCCTGTAGTGCACTGCATGTACCTTATTTCTCTTTTGAAAAATTGGGTCAAATTTCCCATTTTCCAGTCAGTGGGAACTTCACCAAACTGCCATAACTTCTCGAATATGATGGACAGTGGCTTAGGAACTTCCTCTGCCAGTTCCCCCAGGATCCAGGGATGCATCTCACCAGGTCCCATGGACCTGTGCACCTTCATATTCCTAAAATACTTCTGAATCTGATCTTCTCGAGTCCAGAGAAGGGAACAGAGCTGGTGGAGGGCATGGAGCACAAGTCCTATTAGGAATAGATGAGGGAGCTGGGAAAGGGGCTCAGCCTGGAGAAAAGGAGGCTCAGAGGGGACTTTCCAGCTCTGCACAAGTCCCTGACAGGAGGGGGCAGCCAGGGGGAGTCAGGCTCTGCTCCCGGGGAACAGGGACAGGACAAGGGGAAACAGCCTCAAACTGGGCCAGGGGAGGTTTAGGTTGGATATCAGGAGGAATTTCTTCCTGGAAAGGGTGGTCAGGCTTTGGGCTGCCCAGGGAGGTGATGCAGTCACCATCCCTGGAGGTGTCCAAGGAATGCCTGGACACGGCACTGAGAGCTCTGGGATGAGTGACAAGGTGGAGATTGGCCACAGGTTGAACTCAATGACACAGGTTTGACTTGATGACCTTGGAGGGCTTTTCCAACCTTAAGGGTTCTGGGATTCTCTGATTCTTCCACTGGTGGATGGTTCTTCCTTCTCCCAATCCCTACCTCTGCCCCTGCGACTCCGCTGTGTGACTGGGTCACTTCCCAGTGAAGACTGAGGCACAAACGTCGCTGAGAAGCTCAGCCTATTCCATGTCCTGGGTAAGTAGGTGTCCCGTTTCCTTCTGGAGAGGGCCCAGTCTTCCTTTTATCACCTATGTACCTATAGAAGCTTTTCTGTTGCCCTTGATGTCCCTGGCCAGATTTAACTCTACCAGGGCTTCAGGTCTCCTAACCTGATCCCTGGTTGCTTGGACAATACCTCTGTATTCCTCCCAAGCTGCCTGTCCTTGCTTCCACACTCTGGAGGCTTTCTCTTTGAGTTTGTTCAGGAGCTCCTTGTTCCCCCTCACAGGCCTCCTGGAGTTTTCATCCAACTTCCTCATCCTTGGGATGCGTTGCTCCTGATCTTGGAGGTGATCCTTAAACATCAGCCAGCGATCCTGGGCCCCTCTTCCCTCCAGGGCTTTATCCCATGGGACTCAACCAAGCAGATCCCTGAAGAGGCAAGCTTCTTTCCTGAATCCCAGGGCTCACTGTGTGCCCTCCTGGCTGCCCTGAGGATCCTGAATCCACCTTTCCATGTTCCCTCAGCCCAGGCTGCGCTTGAGCTTCTCATTCCCCACCAGGTCCTCCTGGCTGGCTCCTCTCTCACTTGGAGAAGGAGTTTATTCTCAACACATTCCAGAACCTCCTGGATCAATTATGCTCTGCTGTGTTGTTCCTCCAAGACATCCTGGCATGGTTGAAGCCCCCTCATGAGGAGCAGGGGTGTGAACATGACACTGCTATTGTCTGTCCAGGGCTTCATCTGATGGGTGTTCCTGGTACAGACCCCCTGAAAGCCACCCTCAGGTGTCTTCCTGGGCTGCACCCAGCAATGCCCAGGTCTGGGTCAGTGCTGGGCTCAGCTACCTCAGGTTTACGGTCAGACTTGAGGATCTTGAGGGTCTTTTCCAACCTAAATTATCCAATGATTCAACATCTGGGGCAGACATCTGTGAAGGTTTGTGCCTCAAACAGAAGTGCTGGGGCTGTGGTGGGTCTCCAGTACAGGAGACACGCACAGGGACAGTCCTGGCCAGGGACTCCAAAGCACCACGTCTGGCTGATGCTGGCAACTTGCCCAGCACCATCTCTGCCTCCTCATCTGTTCTGTTCAGCACTCACTGCTGCCTCTGCTCTTTGGACTCTGAAATTCCTAAAAGGTCTTCCACCGGTTCTTCCCAGGTTATTTGCTTAAAGTAACAGTTTTAAGTCATGTCCTAAATCCACGGATTTCGTATGTACTAAGTACAGCAATCCTGGTGTGTACACATTCCTGCCAGCCCAGGCTGCACTCAGGGATGGCCACCAGTCACCTTCACTCCTGGGGTGACAGCCAGCAATCCCAGAACTCTAGTTCTTGTCACAGACTCTTCACAGATCGTGGGAGTTCAAGGATGAACAGGGCACCAAAATCCAATGTGTGCTGCAGATGGTGAGTCTGGCCGAGGAGCAGCTCCAACAACCTCAAGGTCCTTGGCTGTCAGAAACCCCTTTGCTCCTCTTGGCACAACTTTCTCCTGTCAGCACATCAAGAGGCTTCTCTTGGCTCTCAGTGATCCCTCCAATCTTGCACTGATGTTGTTCCAAGGCAGATCTCTCTCTTCCATACTTGGTTTCACTCTTTTTTTGAACGGCACCAGGTGTTTTCCATCACTATATTGGACATAAGCCATTCACCACAATGAATGTGATGAATGGCTTCCACCAAATACTGGTCGGATTTCTTCAAAATTTTGCAGTGAGGATTCTTCTCACAATTTTGAGTATTTTATTATCTCTATGAAAAACTTAGGCAAATGGACTACTTTGTTAGGGTAAAAGAGGTTCTGAGAGAAAGAAGATGGTGCACTGTAGAATGTTAATGCTGGAATCCTCCACGGAAACAAGAGGGTAAGAGAATTTGGCTTCTTTTTTTTTTTTGGAGATCATTGGAAAATAGAGGAAAGACATTTGTTAGAGGACTGTAAGTGAGCAAAGCCTGTTGGGAGAGTATCCACCAGGTGACTGCAGCACCAGACACAAGACACAAGGTTGCTTCCATCTCCTTCCTTCCATCATCCTTTCAGGTAGTGTGGAGTCAATGTCCTTCACAGCAGCTCCATGTCATGCTGTGTTTCGGATTTTGAGGAGACTTCTGATCACACCCCTGTGTCTTGAGGAGAGTTCCCACGACATCCAGGTGTGCACCCCCAGCAGCCTTGGGATGGACAGGAAGTTGGGGATGGACAAGAAGCTGGGAACAGACACAACCTGGACAGTGTTCCCAGACTGATCAAAGGGATATTCCATGCCACAGGAGACCACGCTCAGCAAATAAAAGCTTTATGAAAGCAGGAGGACGGAGGAACATTTCTGGTCACGGTGTTTGTATTCCAAGTGAACACTGTGCACACAGAGACCCCAGGAATGGCCAATCTTCTGCCTGCTGACAGACATGGTGACTGAAGTCCTTATCTTGCTTTTTGTGCAAGCGGCTTTTGCTTGACCTGTTAAACTGCCTTCATCTCCACCCACAATTCCATCCTTCCAATTTCCCCCATCCCGCAGGAGGGGAGTGATTGAGCAGGTAAGTGTCTGGGAGTTGGTCAAGGTCGATTCTGTCCCAAAACACCCATTCCATCCACAGTGAGCCAATGGATACCCACAGTACCACCCTGATTTGCTTATTCCACCACACTTCCCTCCTACCAAGCAATCTCAATCACTGCAGAGTTTATTTCCATTATTCACCTTCTCTCCTCATCCACCACTGTGCATCTGGTCCATCACCTCGGTCTAGCCCAAGCTCTTCCCATTCCTGGCAGTGTCCAGGTCCAGGATGGATGGGGCTTGGAGCAAGCTGAGCGAGTGGAAGATGTCCCTGCCCATGGCAGGGGGTAGAATGAGATGAGCTTTAACGTCCCTTTACAGCCCAAACCCTTCTTTGATTCTGTGATCTTCCAGAGCAGGAATTTCCTTTTTCTTCCTTTGTAAAAACCTCTCCTGCCTCTTCAATGCACTGGAATTTTTCACGCTGTCAAAACTTACGTAAATAAGGAATATGGGACTGAGACAGTCTAAGCTCTCCAAGAAACATCTATCCTCCACCAGAACCCTAGAGATAAACTGGGCATCCATGGGATAATAAATTAAAACCCTGCAGATGAAAATTTGATTAAAATAAAACAAAATAAAAATAAAAACAAAAGTAAGGACAGTAACAAACAGCCTCCCATGAACACAAATCCGCAGCAGAGCTCTGCCAGGACTGGTGATGTTTAACATAAACATAAATGGACAAGAACAAAACAATGACAAACTCTGCTGGCAAAAAAAGTTATTAATTGGTGGAAGGGAAACTGAAAAACTGCAGAAGGAACCTGCACGGATCAGAGACTTTGACAACAGAGTACAAGGAGAGGTGTCCCTACCCATACAACAGAGCATGGTGGAAAAATACACACAAAGTTCTGTAAAAATTAGGATGTAAAGACAGTCTGAGGGCACATCCCCTCCTACAAGGCAAACTAAAGTACCATCAACTGAAGGTGGCAAGAGACATGTTCAAACAACAACAGATTAAAAGACACTCATTGAGGATTGTTAAAGATACCATCCAGGGATAAAGAAGTCTTTTAGCATCAGAAATTATTATTAACAGAATTCTGTTTAAAAAAATACATCCCACCCTTCCAAAACAACCCCACAACCAAATTTCCACATTGCACAGCTGGCCATGGCCTTATAAAGGCTCACAATAGTGACAGGGAGGGCCATAAATCCAAACAACTGTCACAGGGCTCCTCCTGCCTCTGTCTTCACATCTGCAAGAGGTTTTGTATTAATATCTGCATTGTAACTGCCTAAAGTCTAATTTCCAGATCCTTTAAATAGCATATATTAAACACTGCCTGTTGACCTTTTCTGAAAATGGACAGTTCTCAGGAATTCATCAAAGTTCTCATGCACATCAGGAAAATAAATGAAAATGTATCTACAACTGGGGTTTGCAATTTGCATTCAAGTTCTAAGAGCCAGGCCATGGAATTCGAAAGGGGAAAGTTTATTTGCTAAGACTAAAGCAAATAGTCTATTCAACATATGGGGAAGATGCTGGTAAAGATGTCCTTGTTCTGTGCTCTTGGATCATGTCCCAGAAGTAGAATTTGATGGTCCAAATCTCTTATTTCTGGCATTTAACAAAAACCTAGACTTCTCTAAATACACACAAAATTCATCTAGTTCTTCCATGTACCAGAAATACTCATTTAAGCAAGGGATTTTCTCTTGCAGTCACTGAAGAGGGGATGCAGAGGTTGGGATCCCCAGGGTGGGAGTTTCAGCTCTGCTGCATTTCCCGGCGCATCTCCTCCAGGGCTGCCTCCCGCTCCCGCAGGAGCTGCTTCAGTCGCTTGATTTTTTCATCCCGGATCGTCTCATCCAGGTCCGGGGGAGCCACAGGGAAAGCATCATCTCGGAAAGAACCTTCCAGAACTGAAGTATCCTCTTCAGAAGTCACTAAAACTGAAATCCCTGGGTGGGTAGTGCCACTGTGCCAGGGGAACATGTCCTGCTCTGAGTCCCTCCCTCCGGACACTCCAACGGAGCTGGGTGGAACACTTGGCTGTGGTGAGGCTGGTGGAGATGAAACATTCCTGTTAAGTGCACTGCAACTTGAGCTGGTGATTTCTAAACTGGGACTTGTGGCTGATTTGATCGAAGTTCTCCTTCTCTTGCCACTGTCCAACAACGGTGAGGTTCTTATTTTCCTTTTCCTAGTCAAATCCTCTTCAGAATCCACAATTATCTACAGTCAGAAACAGACAAAATTCACTTCTGTTAAACTGGGCATCAGCTACATTTTAACACCAAGTTCTCTAACCACAAATTACAAGTTATTTGTTGCAAGCTTTTTAGAATTACTGCCCAGGAAAAGTTTCTTTCAGCAAAAGAACAAACATATTTCTACATTTGATATTTTTCTAGCAAAGATTCCCAGTTAACAATTCCAGAACACTGAATCCCTTCCTTAGTCAACACTATATGTCTGCCTTTCCTGGGCATGTCCATCATTTCCTGTGGCTGTTTAAGTTAACAGTACTGCAAGACAAAAACTTTCTAATTTGATGGTAAAATTCAGTGTAGAAGAATTCTTCATGTCTACATTTCCAAAACCTCAATCTGAGGAGTAATGTCCACTATCAGATTAAATTCCTCCCAGATGTTGTATTATTTGAATCATGGAATCTCATCCTGGTTTGAGTTGGAAGGGACCTTAAATCCCATCCCATTCCATCCCCTGCCATGGGCAAGGACACCTTCCATGAGCCCAGGTTGCTCCAAGCTCCATCCAACCCAGCCTTGAACACTTCTAACAGATGGGTTAATGTTAATAACAGCCATGGATCTGCTCAATTATTAGCACTGAATTAGTAAAACCTGAGAAAGTCTTTGAGGTGAGTAGAATCACATAGAAGAAGATGTGGCTGAACAAAAATACTTGGATGGATAAAATCCTTTCCGTGCATTAACAGGGAAGTTCACCCTTCCAGAAGTACCCGGCCAATGGCAAAGTTTAAACCAACATTTGTAATTCTAAAGACAGGACAGATCCACAAGTAAATTTCTTTTAACAAACCCACTCCTCTGTCTGTACCCACTGCACTGCTAGACAAACATAACCATCTGCAGAGGGTTAAAAATAAATGAGGATACCAAGCTCTGCTCCCTATTCCAACAAGGACCATCACCACTAGTAGTGACAGTCTTCTCCAAAGCATTTGTTGTTCAAGTTTCCTCCAGTAGAACCCAAAAATGAGGATAAAAATTCCTAGACGGTGCTTGAGTCACACAGAAATCTCAAACAATTGTCACAGAGATCCCAACAACTCCTGACCCTCCTCGTGAATCCAGAGGTGGGGAGGCTTCAAACACCCCCAGCTCTGTCCCGAATACACACATGCTGTTTTCTGAATGTGCTTAGCACTGAAAAATCCCAGATACCTTTTCCTCTTTAACACATTCCTGATGATGATTTGTTATTTCCACATCCCATGAGGATGAAATGCAAGAATCATTTTTCCTTTCCAAGCTGTCACTGGAACCAACCCTTTCTTCTGGATTCTCACAGAAGGCCCTTAATGGTATTCTCGTAAGGTAAACTCTCTCCTCCTTAAAGAGACCAAATTTTTTCCTTAATTCCAAGTATTGTTTCCAGTGTGGGTGCTCTTGGTGTTTGATTTGAATAACCTTTCCCGGAGAATCCATCTTTTCACATTGGATCTGAAATACAGAAACAGTGAGAGAGTCATCAATCACTCTCTCACTCTCTCTCTCTACACATAAATAGATAAAATATATGAATATACAAAAAATAGGTACTAGAAAGACAGGTGAACGTTTCCTTTGTCTGCCATTCTCCAAGAGCTATATTAACACAGATAAGCCAATTTTGATAAATTATATACAAATTATCACAGGTCTAACACTTGTTATTTAACACCCCAAGTATATTGTGGAACATCCAGAAAATGTCCAGGCCAACCAGCAATCACAGAAATAAGAGAAGCAACAAGAGAATCGACTGTTCTACCCCTTCAAAGTACCAAAGAAAGAGGAGGGAAGAGCAGGCAGTGTCTTTACTCTGCAATCCAGGGGGTTGCAAATTTAGGGACAAGAGCACCAAATTTGCTGAGCTATTCCTCACCAAGGTTAAAGCAAATGCAAATGCTGATACTTGGCATCACACAGCACTGAAGAAAATAAATGGTATTTCAACCATTTTTCAGGTGAGAAAAAATAAAAAAACTAAGTCTTACAGTCTGCAATAATTAAATGTCTAAAATTTGCAAAAACACAATTGACATTTCTGTTCTGCCTGGACAACACAAATGAGTTTCAGAATGATTTTTTTCTCTGGAGACAAATTCATCCTGGCCTCTGGAACTACTAAAAACATGACTCCCAATCCTGCATGGGAAAGTTTGCAGGACTGAAGGCTTACAACTTTTAACATATTTTCAACATTATAATCTTAAAAGAACATGTCAATGTAGCCATTAAGGATCTCAGGAGTTCATTCTGCCTGACGTGGATCCAGGAGTGAAGGAGGTGGAGCCCTCCCCACCAGGGCAGGGGAGGAAGGAAACACAGCTCCTGCCCATGGGTGTCAGAGCAAGCGGAACCTGGAGCTAACAGGGCCACACCAGAGCTGTCTCTGGAGGACAAACTCTGCTCTTCCAACTTATTTTCCTCTTGTGAAGAATGCAAACTTGACTTTCTTTACCCTACATCATCCCTACAGCCCTGAGGTTGTGCTGTGAGCATGTGGCATCAACATCCAAGAGCCCAAATCATGCACAGCCTCTCTGGAGTTCAGTTATTGCTGATCATTTATCTCAGGAGGAAATCAAAAGCCACCTTTCCTCTGCCTCTTTCTTTCCTATGCATTTCTCATTGCACAGTGCAGAATTATTGGGAAAAAGGCCATTTATGGACTAGAACCAACCTTAGAGCAGCATTTCCAGGATACCTTGTTACAAAAATGAGTGAACTCATCAAGAGCCATTTTATCCACCTAAAACCAGGACCACAGAACCACTGACCAGAGACTGAGGTGGCAGGTTTATGATTTATTACCTTTGGCCAGTCTTCACTGACAGCACATTCCTGCTTAGCCTGAGGTAACACAGCCCCTGCTGCTCTCAAGGAAGGACTCATGTCTTTGCCACTTTGCCACACACTTTCCTGCATCCCTACTGCTGGAACTGGGGTCACTCCACTGCAAGAAATGCTCTTGGTGAAGGGCAAACTCTGTCTCTGGATTACAGTAGGATCCTGCTGATTAGCACTTGGTGTCGGCAGAGCTGCAGGTGTGGATTTTAAGTCATTTGTTAAGCCAATTGGTGATGAATTTTTGGAGACTGTACATGGTTTTGGGTCTTTCTGAGACAGCATCACTCCTTTGCTTTTTGACAAAACCAGATTCACCACTTCACTGGTTATTTTATTGACTTCAGTAGAATCAATTCGCTTGGATGTCTCCTTTTTAAGCGAAGCATCAGAAGAGGAAGATGTTTGTTTGTCAGCCGGGGCTGACAGAACATCAGAGCCTCTTTTGGTCAATAAATAGACTTTCCCATTGTACATGACCAGAGCATTATCTTTTAAAGGTGTGATTTTGGTTTGGCTTCCACCAGGACCATTAGAACAGAGCGGCAAAATATTTGCAGGATTAACTTCTACATTCTTTGTGTCTGACAAAGTTTTCAGGATCTTGGAAGCCACGTTATTTGAAGACTTTACAGGGATAAGACAAGCTGCTGAGAGTGGGGCAGTTTCTTGCACAATCCATTTCATGGGAGTTTGCTGGCACTGCTGCCCCTCAGGTGTGACTGGCTCAGGAGAAGAACCAGATCCCTTTTGGGCAGCTGTCACTACCAGTGTCTTTGAAACTTCCGTGGCAGGTTTGGGGCAGAAGCTCTGCAAGTGTTTGGGCAGGACTTGGGAGGTTTTCACTGTGTTCACGGGTGACACGTAAATCACCGTCGGCATTTTTGTACTGTCAGCCCCTCCAGACACGTTGGTGGCTGCAGCTGCCAGGATTTTTTGCTGTATTGCAGGTGGCAAAAGAGACGCTGGGACAGATTTCACTTCTGCATCAGCTGGAATCTGGAGGTGGTGTCCGGAGGGCAACACTGGAGACTTGACAGTCACTGGGAGGGGTTTGGTGTTCACCACCATGTAGGTTGTACTGCTCTGGTGAGAGGAGCTTGTGATGGCCACATTCTGCAAGGACACTCCATCCATGGACACACAGCTGCTCTGGGCATTGGCAGCTGCACTTGGGATCAAGCTTTCCTTTTCAGAATCTGTCCTAACACTTTCCTGCTTGTCTAATGTCCTCGTAAGAATAATCTTTCCAGGATTAGGAGGCTGGAAAATAGGTATCTTAACAGATGAAGGTGCAGCAGTATTGCCAAGCTGTGTCTTAAATGTAAGATGGACTGGGCTAGAAACATTTCCGTTAGAATTATTTGGCATGGCTGGAGACTGAACTATTGGCACAAAGCTTCCAGAAGTTTTAGAAATGGGAAGCAATTTCAGAAGGTTTTTTCCATCTGGTCCTGTTGTCTGAATAACTCGGTACATACAACCTGCAATGCTTAACAAAGAAAAGGGAAAAGAGAGAAAAATGAAAGGCAGTGTAAGTGAACAAGCATAAGTACTTTAATTCACGAGCATCAGTGAACTCTACACGCAGGGCTGAAGCAGATTAACTGCTAGAAAATGTGTGAGCTAATTTTCAGGAGCTTCCTACTGACCTACCCACGCTTCCATTTCAGACCATCTCAGACTGCTTGAAAATAGTGTCCAGCTTCTACACCCCAGAGTAGCAAGAAATGGCATCTTTTTCAGATTACAAATAAGTTAAAAGACTCCAGAAAACACCTCACATTACCCTCCTCTTCCCCTCACAGGGCCTTTCATTCTGAAAATAAAACCACTACCTCCCAGTTTTCCAGAGCTTTATTTTTCCTTTTCCCATCTCCCTGTTACTATTTATATCGCTCCTGAGTGCTATGAACTATGCATTTCAGGAACGCTTCAGGAAAATACAGGCAGAACAGTTGCACAGCAAGATGGAAGCAGAAACTACTTCAGACACAACAAAGGAATTTGGAAGCAGGATGCATTTATTTTGTGGAACAGGTGGCTCCTGTGCCTCTGTCACACCTGCCCAGCCATTCTTGAGGCAGATACACACCACAGAGGTGGTTCGTCCTCAAAGAGATGGAAAACCCTCAAATGCTGCTGGGTTATAAACATTTTTGAGAACAGAAGTCTAAGTCTAAGAAGGAAGAGGCTTCAAAACCAAGGAGGAACACATGGAAACAGCACCAGGTTCATCTGGAGAGAAAGCAGATTTCTTGAAGGTAAGAATTCACCAAGAGACAGAGATCTTGTCAAAACACAAGTTAGTTGTGACTGCTCCAAATGCCAAGATTTTTCAAGCCCATGGCAGGACAAAGAACCTTTCCCACTCCAGGGAGAGTTTGCCAAATGCAGGCTCTTCTGCAAAGAACTCCTGGACTCTGAGCAGAACAATCTACTGCCCAAAGCACTGCAGACACATGTGGGCAAACAGAGCTGCCCTCATTGGGAAAGAAGAGACCAAATCACTCAGCAGATCCAGAGCAATTAAAAAGCAGAGCTGCCAACTCCACTTGGAGTCACCAAGAGCACCATGTCCATCCCATCGACTTCCTACATCGATATAATAAACACCTTGAGAACATGGACATGGGAGTAGTTCCCAGTCCCATCCCGATGACATCAGTGCTGTGTTCTGCTTTCTGTCAGGTAGTTTTGAAACTGGCTTTTTTTCTGTCTTTTTGGGCTTCTGACCCAGCTTGGAGCAGTGCCTGGGAGAGCTCAGTCCTGCATCCCACCACTGTGTCTGCTCAGGAGTCAGCCAACCTTTGCCTTTTCCCATCAGGTAGAAAGTCACAGGAATGCCCTTCACTCCCAAAGCTGGGCAGTTCCTGCTAGGGGTCACATTCCCCTAACACAAACACTCCACTACTGTCTGCCCAACACACAAAGGCATCAGACACACAGAGCTTTCCTCACTGTCACCTTGGAATTAACTCCCACACCCAATATTTTGATACAATGCCTCATTTCTGGGCACAAAGTGTGAAAATGGAGATTTTTATATGAAGCATCAGTGCAGTGGTCAGGAAATTCTGCAGTACTTTTGTTTTTAAGGTACGGAAAATTAGAATATGGGCATTATATCACATGGCAGCTGTCACTGGAAGGCTTATGAGCAAAATAGAATTGGATGTTTTGGAATTAGAAATGAGAGTTGAGATGGACTAGCACTGACAGGCAACAATCTGACAGAAAATAGTTTCGCTTAAACAAAGAGGAAGTAGGAATATTTGTGTGTTTGAACATAATTAAAGCAGAGAAAAAAGATTTTTGGAGCACTTTAAACCTCCCAGCACTACTGACAACGCAAATGAGGAACAGCAGCAGCTCCTGGACAACACTTCATGTCTGGTCTGTGCTTTCAATCTCTCAACACTTCTTTAATAACTCCATGATCTACAGCCTCAACTTTGCTTCTATATATAGGAAGTAAAGGCAAATTCAGAAGGAATTTTTCAGCAAGTCCCACAAACGTGGAACTGCTGAACAGAGAAACAGGCACTTACCTGCACCCCAACTAACTAGGGCTGCAAATTGGCACCAAGGGGCAAAGAAACCTCCAAAGAGGCTCATTCCTCCACCTGTCAAAGCAAGGGGACACTTCTAACTTTTGGGCAAGAGAAGAGGGAACAGATCAGAGGGAGAGGAAGCACGAAAAACAGGGAGAGATGAGCTGAAGATATATTTGCATCAATATTTTCCTCTGCCAATTTCCAGCGCTCACCTCCTCGTTCCCATCTGGAATCACGATTCACCTCCAGCTCAACAGACTTAAAAACTGGTTTTGACTGTGTTACAAACAGGAACTTTAAAGTAGATTGGGGGGAAAAGCACCAGTAAAAAATCTCATTTGCCTGAACTTCAGATAATTCTGCTTTCCATGATTACAGAAGGCAACTGTAGCTTTTTATCTCCATGAAAAAGAGCAAGACACCCCAAAATCATAATTGTCGGAAATAACATTCTTTAACTTGAAAGAAATACCAGGTATTTACATGTTTGGAGAATGACAAAAAGCTAAAGAATACACAAGAGAGAAGGAAAAGTCCAATGAGATACTGAGAAGTGGAATTCACGCAGATTTACTCAAACATCTAGGACAGAGGAGAGAAAGGATCACTGCAAATGTTTCTAGCTCTCCAAGATGAAGAGGCTTCATTGTACCAATTTCACATCATAAAGCTTTTCCTAGGTGATACAAAGAAATAACCACGAGGAAGGTTCATGTTACCGAAATAAAATAAAGCACTGTCTCCATACATTTTTGAGTGATGAAGAGGAAAGTTAGAAGTTGTTTTACTTCAGTTTTCAGTTCACTGCTTTTTGAATTAATGAATCTTTAAGAATCTCTTAAGCAGAATGAAAAAACTCCCTCAGTATCCCCTTTGTAGGGTGTCAAATTAATTTGGTTAAAGAATAGGTTAATTTCTTTTCCTGAAAAAAAAAAAAGTAAATCTGTATCATGCCAGGCTGTCCCTGGGAATTTCTTCCATAGTTACTGACGTAGAGTCTTCTTTTTCCTCTTCATCCTCCTTCACTTCCCAACCCCATAAGAATGAACCTCCTCAAATCTCATATACTAACACTCAGAAATAATTGTGTTGTTATGATACTTTAGAAAGGCCTAAGGCAGATCCATGAACAACGCTTGAGGGAAATAAGTAAATGGAAGACCAAAAAAAAAAAAAGGTGGACTGGTAGAAATCTTATTTAACATCACCAGAGAAATTATCAAATTCAATAAAAACAACCAAATAAAATTCTGTGACATTGACAGAAGGATCTGTCAATAAAATGACCTTTTTTGACCCAAAAAAGATATTTCTTTTGGTGAACAGTCTGTGTGTGGCAACACCAACACCTCCCTATAGATGTGGCATTAAGGAAGGCAGGAAAGCAGAGAGAGCATAAAGAAAATGGGAAATTTCTTTCTTTACTGACTTCATTTCAAGACAGAAAAATAAAAAGAATAATCTACATTTCCTTCAGTTTACCAGGATTTCTGTTTTCTTGACCAGACACATCACTTTTACTGTTAAACTTCTCTCCCTGTTCATTACTCTCAGTAAGCAGCACAAAACACAACATACTGAGTATTTAAACATTTGCATTCTGTCCTTTCTGCTTGCATTAACAAAAACATCCTTGGAATATTTTCGGGAAATAGGAATATTTATTTCTGCCAAATAAATTCATTCACCAGATCCAGTGCAAGCACCAGCACACGATTCCCACAGAAATCCTGACTGTGCCATTGGAAAAGGCAGATCAGAGACAGATCTCAATCTTCTCTGCTGCTGAATCTTCCTGCAAAGTCCTCAAAAGGAACAGTCCCCCTTGGAAGAAATGAGCTACTTTTCCATCTGCCTTTACTTCCAACTGTTCCTTTAGGCACAACTTTCATCTACAAATATGAATAAATAACCAGGGACTATGGGTCAATCCAGAGAACCAACAGAATTTATTTTTATGGGTTCAGTTGGATCCAGAAAGTGGCGAAGCAACAATTTATTGTCAATTGGAAACAAATTGACACCCAGGGACAAAATAAAATTAATTTATTGTAGTTGATATATATTTATTTTATATAGCTGCATCCACTCCATGGATTATCTGAAAATTGTAATAAAATAATAATAGTAATGATAATACTAAACATATAGCAACATATAATCTAGATAATATACCATGATTGTTATTATTACCATTATCATCATCTAAAGGAAATCAAGAAATTGATATTGAATTTGGAGGGATCCTGACTAGAATTTCAGTTCAAGCCCTCTCTAATGACCTGAGGTTTTATCCTAAACCAGAAGCTTTCAATAATGGCAGAAAAACACTTTCTGTTTGACAGTAATTGTTTCTGGGAACCCTTTCATCCACTGTGGAATATTCCCTGAGTACAAATAATTGTGGATGTGCAAACTGCCAGGAAACACTCCCTGTGCTCTGTCATGAACCACAGCTCTCCTGATCCATGACCAGATCCTCCTCCAGCCACAAAACCTCCGGCAGAATCTGCGACCATCAAAAACACCAACGTGGATCCCATGGCAGCCTCGGGAATCAGAAATCATCCAAAATTCATCCCTGGGCCTGCTGAACTCCCCAGTGTAAATCAGGATGGATCCATGGAGAGCTGGGCAGCCTGGAGAATTCCCTCGGTATGATTCCAGTCAGGATAGCTCAGCACAGTCATGTCTACGTGGTATGATCATAACGAGGGACCTGATCAGTGAAACTGCCCCAGAGAGGCCAGGGAAGGGAACAGAGCTGGGAAGGGTCTGGAGCCCCTGGAGAGGCTGAGGGAGCTGGGAAGGAGCTCAGCCTGGAGAAAAGGAGGCTCGGGGGGGACCTTGTGGCTCTGCACAACTCCTGACAGGAGGGGGCAGCCGGGGGGGGTCAGGCTCTGCTGGCAGGGAACAGGGACAGGAGGAGAGGGAACAGCCTCAGGCTGGGCCAGGGGAGGCTCAGGTTGGATATTGGGGAAAATTGCTTCATGGAAGCATGCTTGCTGGGGACCAAGGACTGGCAAAGGCTTCCCAGGGCAGAGTGGAGTCACCATCGCTGGAAGTGTTCAAATAATGAGTGGATGTGGCACGGGTTAGTGGTGAACGCGGCAGGGCTGCAGGAACGGCTGGACTCATTGATCTTTAAGGGCTTTTCCAACTGAAATAATTCCACCACTGTGAAAGGTTCAATTCCTCTGATATCCCCATTCCCCATTTCCCGGCTGCCTCCAGCACACGCCACCCTCACCGCGATGTGGCCACAGCGACAACAAAGACCAAGAGCTCCAGACAGCAAAACACAACCAAAACACAAACCAAAACACAACTGGCGTCGAGCTGGAGACGGCACCGCACGTGGGGCGGGCCTGGAACCACCCCCAGCCCGCTCCGCACCGCCTGGGATGGAACGGGAAGGGAAGGGAAGGGAAGGGAAGGGAAGGGAAGGGAAGGGAAGGG
>VZTN01026416.1:224325-263202 GCA_013400515.1 Erpornis zantholeuca
ATAATATATATTATATATATTATATAACATATATAAAGTGGGTATTTTTTTGCATTATATTATATAGAGGCAATGAATAGGGGTATCAGGGCCTGCAGAGACTGAAATATACATGTGTACACAAGAGGAGACTGTGTGAGGCTGTGGTTTTTATACATATATATATAAAAAACTGTAGATAATGTTCTAATGTAGCAGCATGTCGAGTACCCAGCATTAAACAATAACATGACTCTGGGATGTAAATGTAAGTACAAATAATAGACTGCATAATACTTAGAACATGGTAGATAATAAACTACCGTGTGCATTTTGTCACATGTTCTGTGGTATTGTAGAGAGAAACAAAAGAGTGCCTGGGAGTGTGTGCATTTGTGGAGTATGAATATGTGTGTGTGTATAAAATAGTGAGAGAGTGAAGATAATACAAACCACGTTGTATATTGTGGAGTGCTCTGCATTAGGATTGAAGGGTGTCTGAGGCTGTATAAACACATGGACCTGTAGGCATGAATGTGTGTGTATACAAGTGTATGAATACATATAGAAAAGGTGTTTATATATTATGGGAATATATATAGAATATAGTATATAATATATGATATATAATATGTATTATATTGCATGTGAAACTTACCAGGTTGACAAGTGGGGATTGGTCACAGGTTGGACTCAATGATCCTGGAGGGCTTTTCCAACCTCAGCAATTCCATGATTTGCAGTGTCTGACCCTCTATTCCATGGAAGGGAAGAGTTTCAAAATCAACTGTTAAAATTTTGCTTTCACCAACCATAAATTGCCAAAGCGACGCAAAGTTCTGGGGCCATGTTTGGCTGTTCTCCACATGTGGAGGTACAGCTTTGGAAGCTGTGTCTCGCCATCTGAGTCGCCAGGTTCGTTCTCCCTCTTTGGCAGGGATGAGCCCGTGTGGCTCAGATGGTAAACCAGGACCATGTCAGCCCAAATCCCAACTCCCCAGAGCTTTAGTTGCTTCCCCAGCCCAAAGCCAACACACTGACAGTCACCAGCGTGGCCAAACATGGTGCTCGGTGTCGTGTTATGCATGAAGATAGGCCAGCTTGGATGGGCTTGGAGCAACCTGGGATAGTGGAAGTGTCCCTGCCCATGGCAGGGGGTGGGATGGGATGAGCTTTAAAGTCCCTCCCAACCCAAACCATCCTGGGATTCTGAGATGTTACAAAACTGCTTGAGAGATTCTTGTCACTGATTTTCATGTTGTTCCTTGGGAACAGACTGAAAAACCTTTTCATATTCTGTCCTCTCTCTCTCTTGCTCCATGACCAGGATCACAGAATTCCAAAATCACTTCGGTTGAAAAAGACTTGCAAGACCATCAAGTCCAACCTGTGACCAGTCACCAGCTGGACAAGAGCACTGAGTGCCACACATTTATATGTTCATTCCTTGAACATGTCCAAGGATGGTGACTCCACCACCAGTGGATCCCCCATTGCCCCCCCTCCACCCCAAGAAAGAGAATGAGTCAAAACTCTCTGGATTTGTGAATGTCTAGATTGTGATGACAAAGGCATGTCAGGGTGATACAGGAGAAGGTGGGTATGTCCTGGAGAAACACCATCCATCCCACAGAGTACCCACACTAGAGCAGGAGGAGTGCAAGGAAGAATGAGCGGCAGAGAGGAGATTTTATGGACTGCCCACATCCCCCATGCCCCATTCCCCATCCCCGCTGCACTGCCCAGGCTGGAGGGAAAGAAAGGAGTCAGGGATGTGAAGATGAGCCTGGGGAAAAAAAGTGGTTTAAATCTTCTTTTTATTTCTCACCATCCAAACATATTTTAATTTGCAATAAACTAAATTAATTTTTCCAACATCAAGTGTTTGCCCACGACAATTATTGGTGTCACATGCAACTCATCAATGGGATTTGCTAATGCCCAAATCCATGCTCGTGCATCTCTTTCCATTTTCCTACAAGACCTGTAATCCTAGTCACAACCCAAATCATTGAATCATGGAATCATTTTGGTTGGAGAAGCCTTCTAAAATCATTAAGACCAGTTGTTAACCCAGCACTGCCAAAGCCACTAAACCATATCTCCTGAACACCTCCAGGGATGGTGACTCCACCTGTGCCCTGGGCAGCTGTGCCAGAGCATAAACACCTTTTCCAGGAAGAGGATTTTCCCAATATCCAAACTAAACCTCCCCTAGCAAAACTGGAGGCCATTTACTCTTGTCCTGTCCCTGTCCCCTGGGAGCAGAACTCACCCCCCACCCGACTGCCCCCTCCTGTCAGGGAGTTGTGGAGACCCAGAAGGTCCCCCCTGGACCTCCTTTTTCTCCAGGTCCTTCCCTGTGGGAGGCACAGGCATGATTTGTCTCAGACATTGTGACTGTCACAACAGGAAAGGTGTGGTCAGAGAAGGTCCCCTAGAGCTGAGCCAACTCCTTGCTGGTGGAGAGACTCGTGCTCAGTCCCCCCACTTGAGGAGGACTCAAAGGGTTGGTTGTGCATTCATGAACAAAACAGCACAAAAAATCTAATTTACATGAGAGGCTGCACTGGGTTAACTATGAAAGGAAGTGGATTGGGCCCCCTGGTTCTCTTTTTCCTCTCTTTCACTTTCACTTTCTTTGTCTCACAAACCAAGCTCCAGGAACAAGGCAGGATCTAAAGACTAGTGATACTCTGCTCTTCTGCTCTCCTTCCCCCTTTTCTGTCTTTATTTCACAGAACCACAGAATGTCCAGAGCTGGAAGGGACCCACAGGGAAAGTCCAACTCCTGGCCCTGCACAGACACCCCAACAATCCCATCCTGTCCCTGAGAGCATTGTCCAAATGATCCCGGAGCTCTGGCAGCCTTGGGGCCATGCCCATTCCCTGGGGAGCCCAGGCAGTGCCCAGCACCCTCTGGTACCCCAGCACCTTTCCCTGATATCCAACCTAAACTTCTCCTGACACAGCTTCAGACCATTCCCCCTGATCCTGTCCCTAGTCACCACAGAGAAGAGATCAGTGTCTGCCTCTCCTCTTCTCCTCACATGGAAATTGTAACTGTGATGATTCTCCCCTCAGTCTCCTCCAGCAGAACAAACCAAGTGCCCTCAGCTGCTCCTCACATGGTTTCCCCTCAAGGCTCTTTACCATTTTTGTTGCCCTCCTTTGGATGCTCTCCAATGGCTTCATGTCTTTTTTATCTGGTGGTGCCCAAAACTGTCCCCTGCACTTGAGGTCAGGCTGCCTCAGAGCAGAGTGGAACAATCCACTCCCTGCCCAGCCATCAGTGCTGTGCCTGATGCCCAGGACAGGGATGTCCCTCCTGGCTGCCAGGGCACTGCTGCCTCAGATCCAACTGGCCATCAACCAAGACCCCTGGGTCCCTTTCCAGGCGCTGCTTTCCAGCCTCTCATTCCCCAGTCTGTCTGTAGATCCAGGTTTCCCCCATCCCACGGGCAGAGTCTAGCACCTTCCCTTGCTGAACTTCATATGTTGGTGATTGCCATGTCCTCTAATTTGTGGAGGTCTCTCCACAGAGCCTTCCCACCTTCTAGGGAGTCAACAGCTCCTCCCAGATATGTATCATCTGTGAACTTGCTCGGTATCCCTTCCAGTCCAGCATCCAATTCATTTATGAAGATGTTGAAGAGCACAGAGCGGAGGATGAAGCCCTGTGGAACCCCACTAGTGACAGGTCCCCAGTCTGATGTCACCTCAGTAATTGTCACCCTTTGTGACTGACCCGTGAGCCAGTTGCTCACTCTCCCATGATGTTTTTATCCAGCTGTGGGCTGGACATTTTGTCCAGAAGGATCCTGGCAGAGACAGTATTGAAAGCTTTACTGAAATCCAAAAACATTCCATCAACTGGTTTTCCTGTATCAACCAGGTGGGTCACCTTGTCATGACAGGAAATCAGGCTTGATAAGCAGGACCTTCCTCTTATAAGTAAAGCCATTCTGGTTGACCAGTGACTGTGTTGTCCTCCAGGTGTTTTTCCATACCTCCCACAGTAACCTTCTTCATAACTTTACCAGGCACTTGTTGCTAACCCTGAGAAGATTTCTTTAGGCACTTTTGTGCCTCACTGGTTCTTGCAGCCTTGAAGTTGTCGGATTGTTTTCAGTTTGATAATATGCAAACATCACAGCTCTCTTCTTCTACATGTTGCATTGTTTTTCATAAATCTCAGATTGTTTCTTTGGCCAAAGAAAAACACTTCTATTTTGAGATTTGTTTTCATCCTTTGTAATTGTACACTAACACTTCTTCTGCTCTGTTCTCACAGAGACAGACAGACAGACAGACAGAGAGGATCCCAGAAGCCGAGCAGGCTGAAGGGATTCTCCTCTCCTTTTCATCTCTCTGTTTCATTGTAAATATCTCATATAAATAGTCTTATTAAAAGCCTTCTGATCTATATCACTCAATCGATAGACTTTGTTTGTTCTTGAAGCAGCCCTTGAGAAGCAGGGCTGTCCCTCAGACCAACAAGTCTGTAGTTTTCAGGGTCCTCTGGAGTTTAAATCTCACTTTGCCTGGGCAAAGCATGGTTTTCAAATTCCATCCTGTGCTCTGTGTGGAAGTTGGCTGTGGGAGAGGGAAGATTGAGTAGCGGCAACGTGGCTTGCGAGCCAGCTCCTCTGAGGAGTTTGGTGTGGGAGTTGAGGACTCATTGAAGTGAACTGCACAAAATTAAGGGCTTGTAGCCACCACTCCTGTGGAAGTGCATTGTAAAAATTCAAGAGCTTGTTGGCCAACACCTTTGGAGTCTATACTCAACTGGCTGGTTGCTGGAGTTGAGGCAACTGTACAACAAAAGCACAAGTGCTCACTGACCTTTGTTCAGCCTGATGAGGATTTACAATGAACCAACCAATAGGTCATGACACCCTCCAGCTCCCTCAGCTATTTCTGGTGCTCCAGATCCTTCCCCAGCCCCACTCCCTCCCCTGGACATGATCCAGCCCCTCAATGTTTCTCTTTCCAGGAGGGGCCTAGAACTGGACACAGCTCTCCAGAGGTGCCTCACCAGAGCACCTCATTCTACCCAATGAAAAGCTTTTTCTCCTATTTTCCTCTTTTCCCACCTAGATCCTAATCCTAAAAAATGAACCAGGTTTGGTGTCTGACTCAACTGGAAATACAGCATCTGGCATGTTCTGGATGTCACCTGTCCAGGACAGACAGGTAAAGGCTTTGGGAATAAGTTTTTGCTATTTCCCAGGGTCACTGTCTGCCAGCAGTATTTGCTGATGGTACTTTTTAGCAAGAGGATGCCCACTATGCTCCTGGAAAATTCAAATTCCTTCAGATTTGGGTAATTTTGCCAAGTCTTTCAAGCTCCCTTTGAATTGACAAAGTCCTCCAGCCTCTGGAGGTCGATCTTTGCCTTCCTCATTTATGAGATGCCAAGCTAACAGTTTCTCTCAGGTTTTTCTCATGGTCAGGACATTTTCCTCACGTTGAATCCAAACATGTGGAGCAAGGTCTAACTCAGCTTTCTCTAAATTGCCAACCAGAGCCACAGGCCTCAAACAAACATTTTGGGGAGAAAACATTCCAGCTGTCTCCTCTCCTGCCTGTTCATTTGGCATCCTTTGGGTTTAACTTTGAGGTCTGGTGTCAGCAGAGACTTGTGTGCAGAGCTGATTAGCTATTTGTCAGATGTTGGTCCAGTCTGCTCTTCAAGAGTGTTGTTTGGCTCCTTGGTCTGACACTTCAGTTGGAAAAGCAGCCAGACAGGTGCATCCACTGCCTGTCAACAGGGATGTTGTGAACACTTGCTCTTGTCAAACTTGGTGCCACTGAGATATCACGAGATGGAAAACTGAGCTGTAACTCAACTGGTGCCAAAATTCATCTGGAGTCTTGAAAGCACCAAATGATGCTGAGTTAGATGTACTATGGGCTCCCTATTCAATTCATGCTACATCAATCATAAACCAGTTTACAGTTCTCAGTGAAATATGTAGGATTGAGTCAGCAAAGCCATACCTGTCCTACAAGGGTGGGGCTCCACCTCTTTGGGGACACATCTGAATTTGTATTTTCCACCATATAAAGAAAATTTGTATATGTAAAGTAATAAGACTGGCTAAATTCACTGCCAGTTTTGCAGCTTGGAAAGGTAGAGTTGGCATTGGACATAGAAAAACCTAATTTAAGGTTTTTAAACCATAAAAACTGGCAGAGGGAGTGTTAGATGGGATATTGGGAAGAAATTCCTGGCTGTGAGGGTGGGCAGGCCCTGGCACAGGGTGCCCAGAGAGGCTGTGGCTGCCCCTGGATCCCTGGAAGTGTCTAAGGCCAGGTTGGACAGAGCTTGGAGCAACTTGGGCTGGTGGAAGGTATCCCTGCCCAAGGCAGGGGATGGGACAAGAGGGACTTTAAAGTCTCTTCCCACCCAAATCAGGCTGAGATTCCATGATTCCATTATTTTAATTACAATCAGACTTCATGAGGCTTCACAAGAATTTTACCTTCCACTTCTGATTTCTAGACATTAAACAAATGAATGTTTGAAATTCTATTCAAAACCCACCAAATCCTGGCTCATAGTGCTTATTTTGTATAAGATATTTCTTTGTCCAATTCCACTCAACCACAAAGAATTAAAATTCAAAACTCATCCCAAGTCTGAAATGCTAATGGGCGGTTTGAGGATCCATCACCATCATGCTTGAAGTTTCAGGATTAAGAAAAAACAGTTGAGTAAGAAAGTTGCAATTTTGACAGGACAATTTAGACCATGAAAAAAATAAGTCATGGGCAAAAGTCCCATGCCTTGTCTCCATTGCCTTGGCTCCACTGCCTCCCACCAGTGTTTACTGCACAGAGGGGTAAATATTGTTCCTGTTAAAGAACTCAGTAAAATAAGGAGTAAATTACTTGGAATTCAAAATCTCAGTTTTAAAAGTGATATCTCACTTAACAGTGTAATGTATCCTAATGAAAAACATTAGGATACAAATTTCTGTGGTCTTAGAGTCTAGATCTGGGAAAGGATTTAGATTTAGCTCAGACAGCATATTTTTTTAGATATAAAAACTCAGAAGATTTTATAAAAAAACTATATTAAACGATATATAAACAAAGAGGAATACCCAGAACTTCTCACATCAGCAGAAGCCTGAAAAAACATAGTTTAGTTATCCAGAAAAACACAGTCTAAACCTCAGCTATTTCTCCCATAAACATCCATCCTAAACAAGACAGTGTTGACTGAAGGACAGGCAGGTTGCTTGTCAGAGTCCAGGGAAGCCTGAAAGCTTCTCCTGCTCCTCTCGTGGTTTCTTTATATCCCCAGAGCTCCTCAAAAGTGGCCTAGCCAGTGACCTAGGCTTTTGGAGAAGCTCCCTCCACTCTTGGGAGAACCTGAATGCACCAGAGAGGTGAGGAGATTTTTATTTAGTGAACCACAGAGAGTTTGGTTGTAGTTTTTTAGGATCTTGCTCTATGTATTACATAAGAACAAGATAGAGATTTTTGAGTGTGGTTTTTCCTTCTTTCTTCTTTTCCTCTCTCCTCTTTCTCTTCCTCTCTCCTCTGACACCAGTTCCTGTGGTGTGTTAGTTAGTAGAAAAAAGTTAGTATTGAAAAGACATATCAATAAGATAAAAGTTTACTGGTGTTGAAAAGAAAATAAAATACGTATTGTTTCTTAAATAGTTGTTAGTAAGATATAAAAGTAGCTGCTGCCATTACCTCTTTTGCCCTAGTGTCCTTAGAGAATGCTGCCACTGCCTCCGAAGTTTTGATAAGACAAATAAACAACTCTGAAACAGCAGAAGAAAATCTCTTGCTGCATTCTTTCCAACATGACAAACCAAAAAAAGAAAAGCCCCAAGACAGAAGACAGGAGTTGGAACCCCCACTTCCAACCCCAGCGGGGGCCCAAGCCTTCAACAGTCGCTCTCCCCTCTCTCCAGCTGGTGAAAGTTCAAGGACAGCACCAGAGGCACAGCTGGAGCTGTGACTCAGTGCACTGGGCTTGCAGTGAACAGGTTTATTCCCAAAATGATCATCCATCAGAGGCACGGAGAGGTTGTTGCAGTTTGAGGGTCAGCTACAGCCTTGTGTCAAACATCTCCTTGGTGGCTCTTTGCTGCATCACCCCCAGCCAGGGAGGGCTGTTTGGCATTCTGCTCTGTGGAAGGGAAGGTGTGGGGATGCAAATGCTCCAGCACTGGAAGTACAGCACAGCCAGGGTCAGCCAGAGCACAGCAGACCTCGTGCCTTGTAGGGACCATATTGAAGTGAGGGGTGGGATTTCCCTCTGCTGCCACTGCTGGCAAAGATGCAGCAGGCACTATCCAGGAGTGAGCCCTCCGGGATAAGGTTACATAGTTGTTCCTATTTCCAGCCTGTGATTTCAGTCCTTCAACACAACTAGTGTAATTGGTTGAACTAGTGAACATTATTAATCATAGAATCAGAATTTCATAGTAGGAAGGCACCTGTCGAGTCCAGTTCCTGTGTCTGCACAGACCCTAAGAGTCCCACCATGTGCCTGAGAGCAAGGGAAGAGCAGTTAGGTGGAGTTGCAGCTGGGGCAGAGGGAGCAGGACCATCACAGCATGTCCTGTCCTCAGGGACACCGAGGTGCTGCAGAGCCAGTACCAAGTTCCAAAAGCTCTGCTGTCACCAGCACGTGTGACATGGCAGGATGCAGGGAGAGCCTGGCCAAGGCTGTCCTGGGAGCAGCTGCTTTGGTCATCTTCCTCTGCCAAAGGAATTGGAGGAATAAAATCACAGAATCTCTTGAGCTGGAAGGGACCCACAAGGATCCTCCAGTCCAGCCCCTGGCCCTGCACAACTCCACTGTTGGCAAAACACTAAAGCAGCTCTGAAAATGTTGAGCTGGATGGGGCTTAGAGCAACCTGGTCTGGTGGGAGGTGTCCCTGCCAATGGCAGGGGGTGGAACAGGGTGAGCTTTAGGGTTTCTTCCAACCCAAACCTGTCTGGGATTCCATGAAAGTCTCCCTGGAGCACAAGTGACCCACAACAGGTGACTTAATTTATGACCCACTCTCATTTCCACCAATGGTGACTCAAACTAAAGGAAACAAGATCAGAAAAGACACTTAAAGCCCCAATTCACAATCCCCCCAATGAAAACTTTACAAGATAAGCCTCACAAAGAAGCAAAAATGAGAAAGAATATCACCTGGCTTAGAGGTAAGCTTTGGGCATGTCGGAAAGGGGTGAGGAAGCCAAGGGAGGGGAAGGAGTGGTAAAAAAAATAAAAAACAAACGAATTCTACACCATCAGACACATTTCCCTCCTATAATAAATACACCTAAACTGACCCAAATCCAGCCAGAAGGGCTTTGGATTGTGCCAGGAATGGCCAGCAAAGATGCCATCACTTGTCTCCACACTCCAGAACTCAGAGATCTGCATCACTTGCATTTTGATGGGTCAATATCTGAACAATTCCACATCAAATCCTGCTGCCTCCAAGGTCAGATCCCCTCAGCAGAGAAAAAGATGCAGAGACAGATGCACTCTGCCAGTAATTAGTTTTTACAGAGCAAGTGTCTTGGCCAGGAGGTCACAAAACAGCTCAGTCCTTCCAAGTGGCTGCTGGGGAAAAGGACCTGGGGGTGTTTGTACTGGCCATGGTGTGTCCAGCAGGACCATCCAGTGACTGTCCCCTTGCACTGGGCACTGGTGAGGCCCCACCTCCAGTCCTGGGTCTGTTTTGAACCACTCACCCCAAGAAAGGCCTGGAGCCTGTCCCAGGGAAAGGAACAGAGCTGGGGAAGGGTCTGGAGCCCCAGGAGGGGCAGAGGGAGCTGGGACGGAGCTCAGCCTGGAGAAAAGGAGGCTCAGGGGGGACCTTGAGGCTCTGCACAAGTCCCTGACAGGAGGGGGCAGCCGGGGGGGGTCAGGCTGTGCTTGCAGGGAACAGGGACAGGAGGAGAGGGTTCAGCACTGAAAATACAAGACTTTACAAGTTGCACCAGGGGAGGTTTAGGGTGGATATTATGAAAACTTTCTTCCTGGAAAGAGTAATGGCAAGGGCTGCCCAGGGCGGTCGTGGAGTCACCACCCATTAAAGTGTTCAAAAATTGTGTGGATGTGGCATCTGGGAACACAGGTTATTGGTGTAGATGGCAGTGCTGGAGGAACATTTGGACTTGGTGATCTTAGAGGGCTTTTCCAGCCTCAACAATTCTGTGACTCTATGATTTTTTTTCTTTCAGAAACTTCTCCAATGCTATTTTGTCAGCCAGAAGCAGAGGTCAGACTCCAACAGCACTTGCTGTTTCTTGCTCAAACACAGCTCCTACTCTCACAGCAGCTCCTTTGCAGGCCAAGTCCTGCTCCTTCCAACCACAGACCAGACCATGAAACTGCTTTGCAATAACAGGAGTCCCAGAGACCTTGAAAGGGTGGGGAGGCCCTTGGAGGCACAGGTTTTCCAAAGAAGCTGTGCCTGCCCCATCCCTGGAAGTATCCAAGGCCAGCTTGGATGAGGCTTGGAGAAACGATAGCGGAAGGTGTCCCTGCCATGGCAGAGGGTGGGACTGGGTGAATTTGAGATCCCTTCCCACCCAAACTGGTCTGGGATCCCACAGTTCTGCTGTACTACACAGCCCCAGGACTCACTCAAGCTCAGGGAACACAAAACACTTCAAGGTAGAGATATTTCAGGAAATAAGACCAGCCCCTTTAGGGCTTGAAGACAAAGACTGTGCCTTGAAACATGAGGCAGGAGCCAGCTCTGCATTGCTGGAGTCCCTGCACTGGGGCCAGGCCACAGCCACAGAATAAATTAGGTTGGAAAAGATCTTTGAGATCGTTGAGTCCAACCTGTGACCTAACATTACCTTATCAACTAAACCATGGCACTGAGTGCCTCATCAACTCTTTTTTAAACACCTCCAGGGACAGTGAATCCACCACCTGCCTAGGCAGATGATTCCAATGACGAACCACTCTTTCTGTGAAGAATTTTTTTCTAATATCTAGGCTAAACTTTTCCTGGCACAACTTAAGGCTGTGACTTCACATCCTGTCACTAGTCACCTGGGAGAAGAGCCCGACCCCCACCTGGCTACAGCCACCTTTCAGGGAGTTGTAGAGAGCAATAAGGTCACCCCTAAGTCTCCTTTTCTCCAGACTAAACAGCCCCAGCTCCCTCAGCCATTCCTCACAGGACTTGTGCTCCAGACCATTCACCAGCCTTGTTGCCTTTCTCTGGACACGCTCCAGCCCCTCAATGTTCTTCCTGAACTGAGTGGCCCAGAACTGGACACAGCACTCGAGGTGCAGCCTCACCAGTGCCAAGCACAGGGGAGGAATCACTGCCCTGGCCCTGCTGGCCACACCATTCCTGACCCAGGCCAGGTGCCATTGGCCCTCCTGGCCACGTGGGCACACTGCTGGCTCATGTCCAGCCTGCTGTCCATCAGTCCCCGCAGGTCCCCTTCTGCCTGGCTGCTGTCCAGCCACAGTCCCCAGCCTGTAGCTCTGTAGGGGGTTTTATGGACAGAGTTCAGAACCCAGCACTGGGATTTGTTAAACCTCACATTGTTGGACTCAGCCCATCTATCCAGCCTGTCCAGGTCCCTCTGCAGAGCCCTCCTACCCTCCAGCATATCCCACTCACTTCCAGCTTGGTGTCATCTGCAAATTTACTGATGGTGGACTCAATCCTCTCATCCAGGTCATCAATAAAAATATTAAACAGGACTGACCCCAGCACTGATCCCTGGGGGACAGCATCAGTGACTAGCCCCTAGCTGGATGCAGCACCATTTCCTACCACTCTCTGGGCCTGCTCATCCAGACAGTTCTTAACCCAGAGAAGAGTACTCCTGTCCAAGCTGTGGGCTGCAGCTTTTCCAGAAGGATGCTGTGGGAGACAGTGTCAAAGGCTTTGCCAAAGTCCAGGCAGACACATCCACAGGTGGGTCACCTGGTCATACAAGGAGATCAGGTTGGTCAGGCAGGACCTGCCCCTCCGAAATCCATGCTGGCTGGGTCTGATCCCTTGGCCATCCTGTAGGGGCCACGTGATGGTACTCAAGGTAATCTGTTCCATAATCTTACCAGGCACTGATGTCAGGCTGACAGGCCTGAAGCTTCCCAAATCCTTCTTCCAGCTCTTCTTGTGGATGGGTGTAATCCCTTCAGGGATGCCATAAACCCCTTCAGGCACAGCAAGGAGGCCAGTGACAGAGGAAAGGGATACCCAAGAGGCTTTGGAGCAGCAGATCTCCCCAAAGAAACAAGGACCACCTTGGAATTCCACCTTCCATAAAGGGGGAGGCAGAAGGCCTTTTGTTCTGGTCGTCCCTGCAAGCCATTAGGTTTGCTGGAAGGCAACAGGGAACACAGGCATCTCCAGGAGCAAGGGTCCTTGCAACTTTGCACTTACACCTCCCTGTCCTGCTGCCAGCATTCTCTGCCCTGACAGGTCCTGCAGGCCTCCAGCAGCATTCAAAGATCCTGCAGTTTATGGCCTCCTCCTGATGCTCGTGGTTCCCGTGCTGCTCCTACACTAGAGCCTGGGATGCTTCTAAGGAGTTTGGATTGCTGCTGGAGCTGTTCTGCTGCCAGGTTTCCCAAGAGGACCAATGGATATCAATTGTGGTAACAGATTGCTCCAGAGCCCGTGCATTGTTCATGTTAGAAGTTAGTTTTATTTCTTTCCAAAGCCAAAATACTACCTGCAGCCATGAAAATCCCATTGCGCTCTCCCACTCCCAAACCCCCAACCATAATTGACTAATCCAGTCTTGTCAAACTTCACAACAACACATTTCAGTGGGAGGGGAAATTTTTCCATGTGGTACATGATAGAATTAATCTCTGCCCTGCAGTTCTAGAGGAATTAGCCAAGGAGGAGAATTATGGTGATAAAGCTCTGTATTAGCCCTAATTTAATGAGATTTTCAATGTTGTCCTTAAAATGCATAATAATTCCTACTTATGACTTAAAAACTACCCACAAAGTACAAGGGACTGCACTCTGCACCATCTCTCCAAACTGGGGACTACAATCACCAAGTGGGAGCTTAAAATAATCTGAACATCCCTAAGTCTGTCTCTAGAAGGCAAGGAAATCGAGGTCCTAATACTAACGTGAGACCACATTAATGTGCACATGGGTCTTCTGACACTGAGATGAGTATTTATCACAAAATCTATTTACACAGGTGCATGAAACACGTGGATTTGAAGGATGCTGCAGCAGGACCTGTCACAACCAGGCATCTCTTGCATTCACCCAACAGCTTCAAGCAATGGTCCAAAAGCCACTCAAAGATAAACAATTCCTTCCAAAATAACTGCACTAACACTACTCAAGATCCAACACTTGTCCCGAAGTCAGGTCACAAGCAAGAAGAACCATTAGGAGGGCAAAGTACGGAGGACAATGCTTTGTCCAGCTCAGCTGGCCCCCGGCTCTCCCCTCTTGCCTTTTTCTTGTTCCCAGCAGGTGACCCCTGAGGGAATTTCAGTTGATTCTGTAATCCTGGCCACTTTCCCTTTTGAAATGTTTTCTTCAGAGTAGTCACATTTTACCTTTACTTCCATGGGGTCATCTGCATCATCTAGGGAGAGAAGGGAAGATGGATTGAAGTTTGCAAATTCTTCTCTGACTTCAGTCAGGTGAAGATACAAAGTATCAGAAAATGCTTCTGTTCATAGGCAACAAGAAACATGGAATCCCAGGATGGACTGGGTTGGAAGGGGCCCTAAAGGCTCATTTCATTCCACCCTGTGCCATGGGCAGGGACACCTTCCAGATTGCTCCAAGCCCAATCCAACTCCTTAGCCCTTACTCTATTCCAACATCTGCTCACCTGTATGAGCTGGTTTTCATAATGAAGTTGGGTGTTGGGATAATGCTCAGAATCAGGGACTCTCAAGATTTGGGCTCTACCTATCTCCAGCAGCAAGTTGGGAACAACATTTAGACCCTGGTACCACAGGGCTGCTGGAAGAACTGCCAGCATACAGTGGTTATATCTGTACTATTCCAGTGTGCGACCTCCTGGATACATTCATAGGCATCCATTCCAGGGTTTGGAACTATTAATTCCCTCACACCAGTGCATTGAAGGAAGGAATAGTTAAGGCTCCCCTCAGCTGCTGCATGTTGGGTTTCTATAAAATAGAGAGAGGCAGCTGTGGCCCACTGTTAAATAAAAAGGTATTTTGTCACTTAAATTCCATTATGGAGCCAGGCTGGGAGAGCTGAGAATGTTAAGCCTGGAGAAGGCTCCAGGGAGACCTCAAGAGACCCTTCCTAAAGGGGCTCCAAGAGACCTGGAGAGAGACTTGGGATAAGGGATGGAAGGACAGGACAAAGGTGAATGGTTTTCCACTGCCAGAGGGCAGGGTGAGATGGGATATTAGAAGAAATTCTTGGCTGTGAGGGTGGGGAGGCCCTGGCCCAGTTTGCCCAGAGCAGCTGTGACTCCCTCATGCCTGGAAGTGTCCAAGACCAGGTAGAACAGGGCTTGGAGCAACCTGGGCTAGTGGAAGGTAGCCCTGCCCATGGCAGGGAGTAGACCAGGGGGTAAATCCCATGATTTAAGGTCCCTTCCCACCCAAAACAGGCTGAGATTCCATGTTTTACTGTGAAGGATTCCTCTGAGCTCCACACAGGCTCTGGGATTTCAATTTTAAGAGCACTGATGCCAAAAGTGACACATCTGTGTGACTGAAAATACCTAAATAAATAATTACTTCAGGCTCAGCATGGTTTGAGTGCTCTAGCTTAGCCTGTTCGTCATCCATAGGGTTAAGCAATAGATAAAACCAGGCCAAAAGGTAAATTTCTTGGAACAACTTGCCTCTCCAGAGGTTTGTGCTCAGAGAGAATCTTAATCTCTGCTATGGCTCAGGGCAGATCATGGTACCAAGGACAAACAAGGATGTTCTGGTTCACAAGAGGCATGGACAGAGCTGCAGAGATTTCTGTACCTTGGAGACACACCCAGCCAGCCTGCAGCTGGGGAGTCTGGGCAAGTGGAAAAGATCTGGTTTTGGGAAGGCATTTCTGCAGCAGGCAGAAGGATGCTCCAAGGGGAGAGGGAAGGAAGAAGAGGCTCAAAACTCTTGTTCTCCCACTTGGGACAGTGTTTTAACAGTAACCAGAAGAGCTATGCATGATGTTGGTATCCAAAGAGGAAAAGCGTCCTGGAAAAGCACCCAAAGCTGAGCCCCAGAGCCCTGGGTTCCTGGGGACAGCCTGTGTGTCACAGCACAGAGAACATAACGTGTGCTGCAGCACCTCTCACCTCTTGTGAGCTGGGCTGTTCTGTGCTGCTCCTCTCTGACTTGTTTCATCAGCTGCAGGTTGTGGTCACTGGCTTCCTTGTGGTTCACCATGGGGAAGGGGTAATCCTGACCTGAACAGTGTGGAGACAGAGCCTTTACTGGACTCAGCAAGGACATGTCCCTGGATTTGAAATACTTCCTGCTTTTCTTAAATGGAAGTGCCTAATCCTCTCCCATCAAAGAGAAGAGCTTCCACTTTGATTAAGAGCCTTCAAAGATGTGTTAGAGCAGGAGTAAAAGCACAAGATGCTTTGATACTATTTAAAGCAGCCATGCATCCAAGATGGATAAATTCAAAGGCAAAAGCCTGTAGTGATCCAAGAGTTTTAGGACATAAAGTTAAGGCAAAAATATGTACTCTGAAATGAGACTCCAATAAAAAAATGTTAATGGAGAATGAACAGAAGGGAAGCTGTTGGACTCATCCATTTTCAGAGGATAAATGGCTTATGTTGGAAGTGTGATGCTGCCATCTCATACACATTTATTTTGGATAGTTAGCAGCAAGAAAATCTTTAGTAAGGAATGTGAGTGAATTACCTATGATACACCCTGCTTGCTTCTGCTCCTCTTCAGATGCTGTCCAGGGCTCATAGATGTATTTGGAGGGAAAGTTCTTTAGTATAGGCAAGTATTTCCTACAAAACAGGGATAATAGGGGGGTTTATAATCCTGCAGGCAAATATTCATGCATTCAGAGAAGTGTAAACCAACCTGTGCCATGTTAATATTGCTACTACAATCAATGGGAAAGTTCTAATTTGTTCTCCACAAAAGAGTTGAGTTTATGTTCTCAAACCTCCATAGGTGAGATCTTCCAAAAGTTAACTTTACTGCATAGAATAAATGGATCTGAACATTATTTCAGTTTTTGTTTCATCCAAAATATGGGGTTTTTAAAATATTTTCACTGACATTTCATCCTAAACATTAACAAATTTAAAAAACAAACTAATTTTAAAAAATTGTTGCCGAATGGCAAAGTCATTTTCTGTCCCTCTCTGTGAGGTACCTCAGGACAGGCTTCTCCTTGGCAATACCCAAATCTAGACAGGATGGGAGGAAGAGATGCAAGAAATGGAGCTGTTTGCTCAACATTAACACAGAGAGCTCAGGAAACCCCTGTGCTTTGAGAGAGCCATCAGCACCTTATGGAGATACAAGGAAATGAGGCTCTGAAACAGAGAGGATGCAGAGTGAAAAATAAAACCTATGTGTGTGCAACTAAAGGCTGGCAGGGTTAGATGGGATATTGGGATACTCCTCCCTGTGAGGGTGGGGAGGCCCTGGCACAGGGTGCCCAGAGAAGCTGTGGCAGCCCCATCCCTGGAAGTGCCCAAGGCCAGGCTTGGAGAAACCTAGGATAGTAGAATGTGTCCTTGCCCATCATAGGGAGTGGAACAGGATGAGGTTTAAGGTCCCTTCCAAACCAAACGAGAATTCTATGAAAAGAAAGAAAGAAAGTGCAGACTGGAACCAGGGAACCTGTGTGAAGTTCTACTCAAATCCTTTAGAAAGAGGACCCAGCCTGGTGATCAAACACAGTGCTGGAGGCAACAAGTGCTCACAAATGAACACAAGCCCTGCTCAGCCATCACTTGGAACCATAGGCATCTCTCTGCTTCTCCATGCTTCAGTTTCCTCATGAGTTCAACAAAACCATTGCTATGAGCCCTGTTTAACAGATGTGCGTGTTTCAAACTGATCCAGTTCATCAGCCCCTGCTGTCAGAGGAGCTTGTGAAGCTCTTGGGGAGATGGTGGGGTGGGGTGTCCCCTGACCTGATGTAGTTGCCCTGGGGGTCCGTGCGCTTCCCAAAGCGGACGGGGCAGAAGATCCGCGTGTACTGGTGGAAGAAGGCGCTGGCTGACAGCCACATCCAGTTCCCAGCATTGATGCTGTAGTCAGCATCTAAAAGCAGCTCTTCAAAAACCTGCACGTCAGGGATGGGAAGAGAGAGAGAAACACTCCTGAAACGGCTACATTGCAAAAACTAAACAAAAACACTCTGGGAGGTGAAGGGTGGGGGTTGCTGCTGGAAGCACAGCACTGTGGGGCCTGGGCTGCCTCCTCACAGGCACACCGGGAATGCTCTCCACCAAGACAGAAGGAAGACAGAGCAACCCAGAAACTCTCAGTTTAGGACCTGCTACACAGTGAGCATGTCTCCGCCAGTATCTTCATTATCTGAAAATCATGAGGATTTGGGGAAGGGAATTACCTCTCACCACCGCACTGAATGACAAACCAAGAGGTTCCATAAACCCTGAGATCAACAGGAAGGCTCAGAATGAAACCCTGCTCTGCAGAACCCTCCCACTGCTAGACTCAGGCTGTGCATGGTTTCTCAGGGCCAGGCAGAACAGAGGAAAGTAAAAGCCAGCAGTGAACCTTCATTCCCTCTTCCCAGCTGATCCAAAGGTCCCCCCGTGTCAGGAAGCAAGCAACAGCATGCCGAGCCAAATGATGGATCCAGCCTTCCTGGCGCAGCTGGGTCATGATGGCATCAATCCATGGGAACCCTGTCTGTGCCTGCAGCAGAACAGGAAGATCAGCCCTGCCCTCATACACCGCTTTCACTGGATGGTTTGGCTTTGGAAGGGACATTAAAGCTCATTCCACCCCCTGCCCTGGGCAGGGACACCTTCCACTAGCCCAGGTTGCTCCAAGCCCCATCAAACCTGGCCTTGGACACTTCCAAGGATGGGGCAGCCACAGCTTCTGTGCACAATCTGCACAGGGGCCTCCCACCCTCACGGGGAAGAATTTCTTCCCAAAGCCCATCTCACCCTGCCCTCTGGCAGTGGGAAGCCATTCGCCTTTGTCCTGTGACTCCCAAGTCCCTCTCCAGCTCTTCTGGAGCCCCTTTAGGCACTGGAAGGAGCTCTAAGGTCTCCCTGGAGCCTTCTCTTCTCCAGGCTGAACATTCCCAGCTCTCCCAGCCTGTCACACCATTGCAAAACCCTCTCAAAGTGCCAGCAGGGACCAACCAGGGGAAGATGAAAGCTCTAAGCTCCAATGCAGCTGCTGTGGCCATGCACCTCATTACCATTTTCCATTTGTGGAGCCTCTCTGCATCCTTGTACCAGCAGATCTGGAGGCAGATGGGGTTCCCAGCCATTTGAGTGAAGTTAGGAGTTGCTGTTGCTACTGTATAGAAGAATTCCCTCCACAACAGCTGCCCTTGGAGTGACACTGGGGGCAGAGAGTGGTGCTTTGCCTGCAAAAGACACAAGGTGACAGCTTCAGTTCATACAGATCATTGCAGCCTCACTCATTTTGTGACTGACAGGCCCATAAAATAAAGATTAATCTGACTACAATACTGGTTTCGAGGCACTTTAACATTCAAGTCAAGGAAATCAAAGATCTGAGGCAACAGTGTTGTGCCCAAAGCAAAGCCAAAATGACAGACCTCAGTGTTACCTCAAACATTCTCCATCTACATTCCAAAACAGTGTCACACTGGCATTTCTTACACCAAACATGTTTATTAATGTGTTAACTGAATTCAGGTGGCTCAGCCATGTCTCAAGAGATAATCTTAAGATGGACGTTCAGGATGATCTTGGTTTTCTTGAGTTGGTTTCAAGCTCACTTTTTCTTAAGACTCAAACAAGATTTCAGAGAATGGTTTTGCTTTATGCTACAATTTAAACTTGTCTAAGACAAAACCAGTTGATTTCCAGAAACAAAATTGCATAAACTGATCAAAAACTTCCCTTAAACACATAATCACCAGGTTGGAAGAGACCTTCAAGATCACCGAGTCCAGCCCATGCCCTAACACCAGCTCAACTAAACCATGGCATCGAGTGCCACATCCAATCTTTTTTCAAATACATCCAGGGATGGTGAATCCACCATCTCCCCAGGCAAACAATTCCAGAACTTCATCACTCTTTCAGTAAAAAACTTTTTCCTAACATCTAACCTAAATTTCCTGTGGCGCAGCTTGAGACTGTGTCCTCTTGTTCTGTCAGTTACTGCCTGGAAAAAGAGCCCGACCCCCACCTGGCTACAGCCACCTTTCAGGGAGTTGTAGAGAGCAATAAGGTCACCCCTGAGTCTCCTTTTCTCCAGACTAAACAGCCCCAGCTCCCTCAGCCATTCCTCACAGGACTTGTGCTCCAGACCATTCACCAGCCTTGTTGCCTTTCTCTGGACACGCTCCAGCCCCTCAATGTTCTTCCTGAACTGAGTGGCCCAGAACTGGACACAGCACTCGAGGTGCAGCCTCACCAGTGCCAAGCACAGGGGAGGAATCACTGCCCTGGCCCTGCTGGCCACACCATTCCTGACCCAGGCCAGGTGCCATTGGCCCTCCTGGCCACGTGGGCACACTGCTGGCTCATGTCCAGCCTGCTGTCCATCAGTCCCCGCAGGTCCCCTTCTGCCTGGCTGCTGTCCAGCCACAGTCCCCAGCCTGTAGTGTTGCAGGGGGTTATTGTGGCCAAAATGCAGGATTCAGCACTTGGACTTGTACCACCAGACAGACAAACTAAAATCCTTGAATTTTAGGAAGGTTTTCCTGGGCTTACCTGTTGATCCCAGATCTGCTTGCTCCCTGTTCATAGAACCATGGGATGATTTGGGTTGGAAGGGACTGCAAAGCCCATTTTGCTCCACCCTCTGCCATGGGCAGGGACACCTCCCACTACCCCAGGTTGCTCCAAGCCCTGTCCAACCTAGCCTTGATCACTTCCAGGGATCCAAGGGCAGCCACCAGTTCTCTGGGCAACCTGAGCCAGGGCTTCCCCACCCTCACAGGGAAGAATTTCTCCCCAACATGCCTACTCTTCATTCAACCCTACTCTTTCAGTTTGAAGCCATTTCCTCTTGTCCTGTCACTACAGTCCCTGATGAAAATATGAATTTAGAATATGAATATCCTGTTTCTAAAACTTAATTGGGAAGAGCTGTAGACATTAACAGGTGTTTCACACAACATGAAGCCACTCCACAGATTTCATAGGACACTGTGAGAAGACATTAACAAAGCAGCAGTTTTTGATATACCAAGTCTCTACCAAGATGATCTGAGTATTAAATCCCATGCCAGACATGTCACAGTTTTGCATTTTCTTACTTAGGACCAATTATTTGCTTACCTGAGCATATATGTTTGACAACCTATAAAAAAAGGTCCGAACTGACAGACAGCCCATACTGAAATATGGGCTCAGGCCTGTGGTGCTTGGAAGAAGCGAATTTGGGATTGTCCTTGGTTTAGTAAAACTTGTCACCCAGCCCTGAAATAAAAACAGAAATCTGGGTTCAGGCACCACAAGGTTACAAATGTCCAGTAATAAACAGAGGAAAGCTCTTGGAACTGGCTTCACTATCACAGGGACTTGTTTGATATCATGCCTGGAAAACACTCCCCGCTTCCCAGAAATCAAGGAGAACAAAACCCAAGCCCAAGTTGCCACTCTCCTCCAAGCCAAGGTAGGCACTGACCTTAGCCCACCTGGAGCCACCACCATCCCCTGTGTTCCATTAGGGCTGACCTGGTCAGTCAAGTGTTGCTCCAGGCGCTGCAGGCCTTCAGTCTCCCCTCCTCTCCAAGGGGAAAGGCTCTCTGCGGAAATCTTCAAATCCACAGGGAGAGGCACCCTGTAACACTCAGCTAGGCCCGGATCAGGGGCCCTACATCTCCTGAGGTGAGAGAGAAAGCTCTTTGAAAGGGGCAACAAGAGCCAGGAGAAGGAGGCAGCCCCTGTCCATGGCATGTGCCAAGTCTCCTCTGTCACGGTCCAACCAGAGCACAGGGAATGAAAGCACAGCCAGAAATCCCAGGCTGTACTCTCCTGGGGGAGAAGAGCTCATCCTGAAATTGCTCCAGGGAATTCTAACCAGAACTGGAGAAAGAGGAACAGCCCCACCAAGTCACAGTGCTCAGAGCAGTTGGCTGCAAACCCACAACTCAGACCCCTTTTAGTTCCCATCCCCTACACAAGGCTCAGAGGCAGCTCCTCTCCAGTTGCTCCCAGCTGTCACATACATCCCTAGGAGGGAACCAAGAGCCTCCTCAGACCCTAAACACAATTATGGTGCTGCCTCCAAAGGCCACTCCAGCACCCATGCCTCTGAGGAGAGGTTGCTCTGGAGAGGTTTAACAGAATCCCAGACTGGTTTGGGTGGATGGGACCTTAAAGCCCATCCAGTCCCCCCCCCTGCCATGGGCAGGGACACCTTCCACTAGCCCAGGTTGCTCCAAGCCCCATCCTACCTGGCCTTGGACACTTCCAGCAATGGGGCAGCCACAGCTGCTCTGGGCAACCTGAGCCAGGGCCTTCCCACCCTCACAGAAAGAATTCTTCTCAACATCTAATCCAAATCTGCTCTCTTTCAGTTTCATAGGGAGAGAAGCAGATCAGCTGCCTGGGCCACCCTGGCTGCTCATTCCTAACCAACATGGGGGTTCCCCAAGCCCACACCCCTAAGCAGCCCCCCCATATCTCCTCAGCCTCAGTTCCTGAGGCTTCCCAAGGCCTCTGCCCCCCATAAGGCTGGAAGAGCATCAGTTTGGTATTTCTTCCCCACCCTATAAAACACAGATGAAGATGCCCAAGGAAGTGTCGGTGGTACAGAGACTTCTCACAACCCATGAACGAACTCAGACATCAACAGATCTTTGTACTTACCTGGACAAACCTGAGCTCAGCCCTGCTGCAGACACCTACAGAGGTGGGGCCAGTGCAGCTCTCAGAGCACTGACATAGCTCAGGCCTGCTGGGAAGCATGCGAACCACTTATCTCTCATCAGCATTAATTTTAAAGGTCCAAACAAATTAGGCAAGAAAGGGAAAAAAACAGTGCTAGAAAAAAATATAGGAACTTATATATCCCAGTACTTACATGAGTCTTGTCATCAGACTGTCTGAGGACAACATTCAGGAGTTAGCAGGACTCCCCCAAGATGGGAAGACCCAAGCCTGGGTTGGTGGCACCGAGCTGAGGCCATGCAGGAGGAAGCTGACATTGCTGCAGTCCCATCCCAGGTCTTTCCTGCCCCAGTCTTAGCCCCCTTTGGATCACTGACCTCTCCTCATGCAGAGCTAAACACAAGACATCCTTGACTCTGAGATTCTTCTCAATTCCTGGGAGACACGAGCTCAGTCCCTCTTTCCCATACAGCAGAAGGGAGGAGAGATTTAAAGCCAGTAGGGAACAGTAGGATTATTCCACCGAACCTCCTGCATAAAACAAACTATAGTGGTTCATCCAATTCCTCTCCAAAATCTTGAGAGGAATATAGAGCATGCCTTTGAGTAAATTCCCCAGGCATTCCTCTGTAGGAACTTGGCACCTTTTAAAAGCTTTTCTCAAGGTGCCTTGCAAAAGCTTAAGACTTTTATGGAATCACAGAATCATTAAGGTTGGAAAAGACATTTAAATCATTGAATCCAACCATTATTTTGCAAGGTGTCCGACATGGAGGGAAATCTGCTGCACAAATACCAAAAGAGATGAGTATCAGACCATTCTACCATCTGTTCTCCCCTCCTAACAACAGTCACATCCCCTGTATATAGAATCAATAACACCCCATGCACAGAAATAAAACAAGAAAAACATCTAAAATGCATCGTTATCATTTGGCCCTGTCTCTTCTTTTGGGCAGAGAAAGAGGACCAGCAATCCCCACTAAGTGGCTGGTACTTACTGGAAGTCTTCAGCTGTGAGGTTTCGGACAGGCACCTCAGGGTCACCAAGAAGAGACAGGATGTGAAGGAACCTCTTGTAAGTTAATGGGGGAGCCCCACCATTTAAGTCCAAAATCCTAGGAAAAAAAAAAAATTGCTTTTCATACAACAGAAGCCAAGGAAGAAGCTGGAGCTGCTGGTGGACAGGAAGGTGACATCACAGGCTATAACAACTCCATCAGTACAACTGAATGTGGAAATTACAGATTCTACAAGTAAACTCCCCTGAGTGAATGTACATCTATCCCAAGAGCAGTTTTTCAGGACCTGAGGCAACAAAACTGGGATCAGGATTCCAGCCATGGCTTCACTTGTACAGCCACACACAGCCAGGAGACACAGGGCAGGATGTGGGATACCTCTGGTGTCAAAAAAACAGGTTCAGGGCAGTAAATAACTGTCCTCTGTGAGCAATCACCTGTGCAAACAGCTTGAATTGAAAACAGCAAGTTACACACATCCATTCATTTACATAATTTAAGGGTTTTGCACAATTGTAGTATTAGGGCTGGTTTAGTTATTTCTATTTTCCTTCTTAGTAATATTTCAATATCTTCAGTCATTCAGCACTGAGTAACAACTTGAATCCAAGTATGTACAGACAGTAGTGAAAGTTGATTCAAAAGATTTTGAAAAAATCTGACATCAAAAATTCTTTACCACATTTAATAGAACTTTAACAACTCCTGTTAAATGTGTTAGAGAATTTCTTTGACTCTGCTTAAAAGAGTAAGTTTTCAGGTGAATTAAACTGCTCAAAAGGAAAAAGCTAACTGGCTCTTTAGGCTGAAATCCTGAAACCTGTGCACAGTCTCTTCTGTTCCTTCGAAGAGACAAACACAGAAAGTTTCTCCAGCAAACAGCACCACGTTCACCTCAGCCAGTGTCATTTTCTCCAAAGCAAAAACCAAGACACTTGGCTTTTTCTCTTCTAAAAAGAGAAAAGAGACCTCCCTGGAGACACTTGCAAGTTTGGGGCAGTCACGTACCTCTGGGTATCGTACAGGCTGTGGCCCATCAGGGAGAGCACCTCAAAGCCCAGCTCTGCCCCCAGGCTCCGGATATTGGCCTCCATCTCCTTGTAAAATGGCTCCATCTCTGCATCCAGTGTCACTTGTGTAATATTCCACTTCTGGACGTGATCCCTGAGAACAGTCTCATACTCCCCTTGAATAACCAGCAAACAAGAGCCCAGCTGGCCCAAGTTTTTGTGAAGATCCTCAAGGGACTGGAGCAGGAAGTGCCAGCGCAGGGCCCCAATGTGCATGGAAGAGGTCAGGAATGCTCTGTCCAGGATGTACACGGGGTACAGGACCTCTGAGGACTCCAGGGCAGCCAACAGCACTGGGTTGTCGTGGAGCCGGAGCTCCTTTCGGAAAAGGTGAATGGTGCGATGCAGCATCCTGGCTACAGGAGGAAGGGAACCCTTGGCTTTCAGGATACCCAATCCCTATAAAGAACAAGGTCAGTTAACAACTAGAAATTGAGCTCAAAAAAAAAAATCCTCTGCAGTTTTTAACACAAACCTCTTGCTTTGATAAGTTTTCATAAGAGAGAAAAGCAGGAACAAGACCAAACCTCTCCTCTGGCCCCACCTTCAGCAACAGGATCACCACCCAGCTCCACAGAGAATGGTCTCTGCCCCAAATGAGTCAATAAAATCCTTAAATTAAATCCCTCAATGAAATTACATCCCAAAAACACTCACCAGAAGGAAGGAATCAAAACAGATGGAGCCGCCAGAGCTCCATTTAGTGCACAAACACTTTTTAACCCCACAGATGTGACTGTCAGCAAACCTTCTGGAAATCATCAGCTGATTTCAAGGAGGTCCACAGGAGCAGTCAGCTCATCAGAGATCTGGTACAATACTCCCTCTGTCAGGGATTTTAGTAGGAGACATCTGAATTTATGGATTTCACAGAATCCCAGACTTGTTTGGGGTAGCAGGGACCACAAAGCCCATCTCATTCTACCTCCTGCCGTGGGCAGGAATACCTTCCACTAGCCCAGGTTGCTCCAAGCCCTGTCCAATCTGGCCTTGGACACTTCCAGGTATGGGGCAGCCACAGCTGCTCTGAGCAACCTGAGCCAGGGCCTGCCCACCCTCACAGCCAAGAATTTCTTCTAATATCCCATCTCACCCTGCCCTACAGCAGTGGGAAGCCATTCCCCATGTCCTATCCCTCCATCTCTTGTCCCGTCTCTTGATTCATACATTTATTACCCTTTGAGCTGTTTCAGCTGAGTTCAGAGGGTTGGCAGGAGCACTGACCTTGGGTCTCAGGATGAAGCGGCTCAGGATAGAGTGTGGGAAGCAGTTCCCAAGTTCTGGCTGCTCTGTTCAGGACAACGGACTCAGCAGGTGCCAGAAGCAAAGGAGGAGCCCAGCTGCCACCTTGTGTCTGCACCAAGCCCAGCAGCACCTCCCAAACTCACTCTCCCGTGCAAAACTGGGAAAGTTCAACACCCACCTCCCAGGTGAGTCCCCACCTGCTGCTTATTTTGAGCATTACCCCCAGAGGAGAATTAAGAGATTAGGGATTAGCAAAGAACCAAACAACAAACCTTAATCCAGCTCAGCTCTTCCAGCCAAACAGCTCCACTCACTCCCTCATCAATGGCTGCACCAGGCAACTCAGCCCTTGGCCCCACTCAACCCACACCCAGCAGCTTTTCCATAAATCTGATTTTCTCCATTCCCAAACACATGCACCAGCAGCACCCAAACCCACTTTGTCACAACCCCCTAGTAAGGCCCCAAACTCACAAGTGCAGGGTGCAGCCCAGTGCAGGGTTGGGATGTGTGGGGTGCCCTGCCCTGTGCCCCAGCTTGGCACTGCCCTGCACCCACTTCCTGGGAGAACTGGAAAAACAAGGTGATTCCTGCTGCTCAGGGGAGCACCCAGCTGGCATTTTTGGGTACTAAACCATGCAAAGCATGCTGAAGAGTCGCCTGCACCCTATGCCCCAGCTAGCCTGAGGGACTGCCCCAATCAGGGGCTCCAAGGCCCCCACAGTCTTTGGGACTATCCCAAGACCTGTGGCTCCACATAGTCTGCAGGGTCACCTCAAATCCAGGGCCCTGCAGCCCCATGAAGCCTGTGGGATCATGCTCACCCAGTGCCCCTTGGTCTCACACAGCTGGGACTGTCCTGAGCCCAGTGCCCCACACAGCCCATGGGACAGCCCCAAGATGTGTCCCCATCCCATTCCCTGCAGTGGTGGCATCCCTGCAGGAGCAGTGTGGAACAGGATTACACCACAACAGGGACTGGGCACAGGGCAGGCCCCAGGCCAGGGCCTGGGTGGGCTGCAGGATATGGGTTAAGGGCAGCTCTGGGGATCCCACTAAAGGGGACTGGGGGAATCAGAGCTAGGGGGACAGGCGTTTCATTAGAAGAGGCTGGGAGGAGCAGAGGCTCCATTAAAAGGGGCAGGAGCTCACTGAGGAGGGAGGGAGCCCAGAGCCAAAGAGGTGTAAAGGCTGGGTGAGGAACTGGGATCCCCTACTGGGTGGGAAGGAATGGGGAGGGGGATCACTTGTTCAGACCATAGCGGGTGTCAGAAAGGAACTGTGCCCTCAGATACTCCTGTCCTGTCAGAAGGAAGAGAAAGATCCTCTGGGATGCTAGAGAAGGAGGAGCAAGTGCTGTCTGTCACTGACATCATGTTGGGATTTATCCACTTCTACTCTTCCACCTCTCCACGAACCAGGGACTCGAGTCCACTCACCCAGGAAGGCTGGGCAGACTCCCTGCCACATCTGGATCACATCTGTTCCCCAAAAATCAACCAGGCAGGCAGAAAATACACCTCACACTGGATTCATCCTTACGCTTTAGGACAGGTACACCAAGACAGAAAGCAAGAAAAACTAGACCTTACCTTGAGGGTTGCTCAGCTGGCACTCCAGGGTCTTTATAACACATCACCCCAAATAGACAAGGTCACACAGTCACTGATCCTGGCTCTCTTGCTGCTGAGCATTTTTCTCCACGGGCAGGGATGTGCTGGAGGGATGCAAGGGCTATCAGTGGCACTACCCAAATCCCACTGTGCTGCTCCTATTGCTACAGGCATCAAGAAACGAGTTGCCCAGGTTTATATACCCCTAAACACCATAAATAGCTGCACTGAGGTGGATTCTGCATCAAAGATGGTTTGAGCCACTCGGGCTTTTCTGTAATTCCTAGGAGAGAAGGAGGAGGATTGCAGGCAGCTCCTCTCTGGTCCCACTGGTCCTTGGAGCCAGCAGAGCCAGACGAGGCAGGGACAGACCATGGCCTAGGAGCTAGGAAGAAAAACTTTTAACAGTTTAATTTCCTCTGTGGGACACTCTCTATTGTCAAATCCAACACAAATGCTGCTTGACTATATGCAGGCTGCTTCAGAAGCAATAGTAAAACAGTTAAACACAGGTGTCAGACCCAGACAGCAGCCCCACACCTGCTCTCCAACACCACATTATGGGCTTGGAAAGTGGAATAACTATCACCATTAAGTTGTTTAATGTTATTTTGATTTGACAGACTTGAGAATAGTCTTAAATTGTTAACAATTCTGAGATCTAAGAATGCATTTTTTGCATAAATCTGATTCCATGATCCCACTCTCCACACCGAGCCAGACCTGAGGTTACTGTTGATTCCAACCTCTAGGTTCTTTTCCCTGCTTGAATACTCTCGGTGGTAAATACGGTACTGGATACAGCTTCGATGCAAGAAAATGGCATTTTGAGTTAGAGTAGGAAATAAGTCCCAATCCCACCGAAGTGTAAAGGCTTGACTGGGGCTTCTCCTGCAGCGAGTTGAGAACCACCCCCGAGGGTGTCTAGTCATGGGGGACGGGGCGGAGGGAAGCGGGCTGCGGGAGACGGGCTGGGGCTCCAGGACCCTCTACCCGGGTCCCTCAGACGGGCGGGGAAGTGGCGAGGAGTGAACGATGGAACGAGGCCCCTGCGCCAGCCCCACAGCACCTGGGGGCGAACGGCCCGGCCTGGCCCCCCACCTCCTCTGCGGCGGCTCCCAGACCCCGCCTTTACCTCCTTCCTGTGGTGCCGACGGGCGCGGCGCCGGTTCTTCGCCCCACGGAGCCACTTACATGAGGCCGGCCGGGACGGGCGGGTTATGTAAGGACCGCTCCCAGCGGGGCGGTGTCCCCTGCCCGCGGAGGATTTAACGCAGTTCAGGGTGGGAGGATCCCAGGCTGGAGCGTCCTCAGGCCGGGGAGTCTGCAGGGTCCCAGAACGGCTCCCGCGCTGCTCCCGNCTCAGGCCACTCCCCGGCACTTCATGGGGGCGGGGCTAAGGTTCCCGCCCGCAACGCTCACCCAATGGCAGCGCTCCAATTCGAATGCGGGGGCGGGGCTGAGCGCCGGAGCAGCTCAATCAGCGCCCGAGTAGCGGGCCAGGGGGCGGGGCTGTCTGCCAGGCGTCCGCCCGTTGCCAGGCGATAGCGGAAGTCCAGCCCCCGCCGCGCGCCGCCTCACGGGCCTGGGGGGCCGGGAGCCCGGGGCCTGGTCGTTGTGGGGAGGGCGTTAGTTGATTAAAGTGAGGGGGTAATTAGTAAGCAGAGAGGGTGGAGGTCCTTCCGAAGGGATTGTGTGAGGGCTCTTGGAGGGGTGAGGCTGTGGGAGGCCGTTCCCATCTTTGGGGAGTGGGAAGGGGGGCGCAGCTCTTGTCCGTGTGCAGGGGTAATTAGGCTGAGGGGCTGATTAATTAAGCTGATGGAGGTAGGTGAAACGCCTCTTCAGTGGGGATAGTCAGGCTAGGGGTGCAGCGAAACTGAGGGGTGCTCGGGCTGTGGAGTCCGTGTGGTGTTAATAGTACCTGAGAGAAATAATAATCCCTGGAGGGGACAGTTAGGTCTAGGGGGTGTTCCCCCATCTTCAGAGGGGGTGAGGGCTGTGTTGGGTTATCGAGCCGGGTTCCTTTCAGGGTGGACTGGCAGGTGGCCCCATGTCCCGGTCCATGGGGTCTGGGGAGAAGAGTAGACCCCTGTGTTGGGAGTGTCAGGGGCATTGTGGTGGCAGAGAGTGGCCCACCCCTAGGTAGCTTTTGGGTTTCCCCCCGCACGGGAAGGGGGAGATGGTGCCTTTGGGTGGGAAGGGGCACTGATGAGTGGCCCCAGCAGGGCAGTGGGTACCCTAGCCATGAAGGGACATGAGTGGTCCTGGGGTGGATGTTACAGTCCCATAAGGGGTTTGGAACTTAGTCACAGCCTCCCAGTTCATTAGTTTGTTAAACCCCAGGGATTATTACACTCAGCTGGGGGCTGACGGGATGGGCTGGATTGTAAAGAGTCTCATTCCCCTCCTCCAGCAGGTGCAAGAAGAGCTCCAGGAACAGGTTCAGCCTCTCTGTGACTCTGGTATCCCATCACGATAACTGCTCAAAATCCATGTCTTTAGCCAAAAAAATTCTCAATCTAAAGTGTTGTTTTTGAAAATCTAGGTTTGTAAGGAATAGAATCGGGTCTCAGAGCTCCAGCACCATGCAGAGAGCCTCGCGGCTGACAAGGGAGCTCTCGCTCCTGGCCACAGAGCCACCTCCGGGCATCACCTGCTGGCAGAACGGGCAGCTTGATGACCTGCGGGCACGTACGTACCTTGGGGGTTCCCAAAGGCAAGGCTGGGTTGCAGTTTGCTGCTCGGTCTGTGCTTGCTGTCTGCTCTGGGCTTTATAGGCTATGTGGAAGTGTGGGGTTTTACTTTCCTTTAAACACAGCTTGGCCTATGCCTTGGCTGGTCTGCCCTCAGTTTTGATTGCTGTGGAGGCAGCTGGTCTCGCATAAGATGACATTTTTTATTCCTGGATTCTCCCCTGTGAGGGTAGTGAGGCCCTGGCACAGGTTGCTCAGAGAAGCTGTGGCTGTCCTATCCCTGGGAGTGTCCAGGTTGGGTGAGGCTTGGAGCAACCTGGGATAATGGAAGATGTTCCTGGAACTGGGTGGTTTTTAAGCTCCCTCCCAACTCTTAACATTCTATGATTCTGTCACCTGAGCAGCTCTGTGACTGTGGGAGTGGGGACTGCTGTCAATGAGATGATCTTGAAGGTACCTTCCAACCCACTCTATTATGTAATTCTGATTTTGATGTAATTCTTTTATTTTTATCTTGCTCCTAAAGAAATTTTAGGAGGTGTGGACACACCATATGAGAAAGGAATATTCAACCTGGAAATCATAGTTCCTGAAAGGTAAGTGGGCAATAACATCTAGGTAGATTATTTAAGAACAAAATCTTCCATGTGAGGCCCTGCCTGGTGGCTGCCCCATGCCTGGAAGTGTCCAAGGCCAGGCTGGACAGGGCTTGGAGCAACTTGGGATAGTAGAAGGTGTCCTGGCCCATGGCAGGAGGTGGAGCAGAATGGGCTTCAGCAGGTCCCTTCCCACCCAAACCAGGCTGATTCTCTGATTAAGTAGTTGGTGTAAGTCCTGCTTTCAAATACGAGTAAACTGATAAAAGGTATTTGCTGGAAATGCTAACATGTGGGTCTTTCCTTTATCCTCCCAACAAGGGGAGGGATAAGGAATGGGGTTCCTTTTTTTAAGGAATGTGATTTTTCTACTGGCTGATATACTTATTTTGCATTGAACATCAAAGACATGATTAAAAACCTAAAAGTGCAATGATAAGACTTTTGCCTCATCATATCACCTCAAAGCTTTCTGGAAAGAGCTTGTTCATTGGTACAATGTTTCTTATGTTCCCTTGTGGAAGTCTGTCCAGGGAAGTGCTAGTTGGACACAGCTGGAAGCAGCAAAGGCAGAGCACTGCTTCCAAAGCCTTGTGGGGAAGGGTGTCACGTAGGCTGGGAGGAGGAAATGATGACATTGCTTCGGTGGCAAAACAACTGGCCTACAGATGTAACCATAGCTTTTGTTTCTTAATGCTTACCCCTTCAGGTACCCATTTGAGCCACCAAAGATTCGCTTCCTGACCCCCATCTACCATCCCAACATCGACTCTGCTGGAAGGATTTGCCTAGATGTTCTTAAATTACCCCCAAAGGTAAGAGTGCTTAGGTGTGGGTAAGTGAGCCTGGGCAGGATAATGACCTCCTTATCTGCTCCTTGTAAAAGCCTGATTGAATGTCTCTTTACTCCTGACTTATTTACAGGGAGCAGGGAGTGAAGTTTTTGAGTGGCATCTCCTTTGTTTAGAGCCAGAACATGATGTTCTTTGTTCCATATAGGTTTCCAAGGTTTTAAGGATTGGAGTCAAAAGGTATTAGGTCTGAAAATGAGTTGCCCCAACACAGCAGAGATCCAGCCCACAGAATCATGGAATCTTCTGAGTTAGACAGGACACAATCACCAGGGCCACAAGTTGGATTTGCACAGGACAAGCCCAAAGTCCCACCATGTGCCTCAGAGCTTTTTCCAAATGCTCTTTGAGCTCTGGCCACCTTGGAGCCATGACCACTGCCCTGGTTGTCAGTTTGGCTTCCTTGGAGCCTTGTGTTGAGAGTGGGTCTGATGTGTTCCATGGGGCATAAGGTGCTGGTAGTCCCAAGGCAACTGTGGGCAGGTTGGACTGGAGTGCTGTGGTTTCTGAGGTGTCTTTGCGCTGCCATGTGCTGGTTTCTCTCTCTGAGCTGCTGTTCTCGTCCCATTTCCTTACAGGGTGCTTGGAGGCCTTCCCTGAACATCTCCACCCTGCTGACCTCCATCCAGCTGCTGATGGCAGAGCCCAACCCTGATGACCCTCTCATGGCCGACATAGTATGTGAGCTCCTCTCTGTCTCTCCTGCCATGGACACAGGTGGGGAGGGAGTGAGGGGCTGGATTTAGGCTCGGCTTCTGCTTCACTCGCTCTGGATTGACACACTAGGAGCATGGCCTGACCTGGATCAGCTGGGGCATCCCTGGGATTCCCTGAGGCAGCTGAGCCCAGAAGAGATGGCCAAGGTCTTGTCTTCAAGCCATTATCTCCAGTGCAAATGGCAGCACAAGTTCTTCAAGCAAACTAAATGAATTTTACACTTTTCGTTTCTTGTGGTTTTAGTGTGGTTTAGGAGTCCTAAAGCCAGACTTGGTCCCAGCTTCTCAATGACATGTATTCAATCAAATCTCTGTCTTTGTGTTGCTCTTCCCATTTAGTCCTCGGAGTACAAGTACAACAAGCAGCTGTTCCTGCTCAATGCCAGGGAGTGGACTGAGAAATACGCAGGGCAGCTGAGGGTAAGGACCATGCTCTGCTCACTGGATGTAGCTTCCTCAAAGTCTGCAGCCCTTTTGTCTCAGTTTCCCTTTCACAGTTGCTTTGTTCTTTCCTTCCTCACCTTCTGCTCTGTGTTTTGGATCTGTATTTAGTCTCATTATATTTTTTAAAGCTCATTATATTCTCTCCTTCCAATTAAATGTGCTCATTCACTATTAACTGCCGTGCTGCTCAAGGAGGAGGGACAGATGGATAAACCCTTCCCAGGGATCCTGCAGCCCTATTCTCCCTCAGCTGTGTTCCCTATCCTCCTGTGCCTGATGCCCACCTGCACCTGTTCTCCACCTGCTCATCCATTCACTGACTGGTCTCCCTGTTCCCTGGTGGAGTGCAGCCTTCTTCCCACCACCCTTCCTCTCTTCCTGCTGAGGGAGTCTGGGGCTTTTGGAAGGTTTTTTTTTTCTTTTATCAATGTTTCATACTAAAAATGAAGGAGGTAGACTTTTGTTTAGTTTTTCGGGTTGTTTATTATTTTATTGCTGTTTATTATTTTTTATTTCAAACCCAGAGTGCAGCTTTGCTTGGCTTGTCGCTGTGGGATTTGTGGTGCAAAAAGGCACGAGATCTCGTGTACAGTGTGTTTTTAAAGACTTTTTACTCCATAATTAACTACAACATATAATATTTTCATTTTTGTACTAATAAGTATCTATTTTTTTAAACACATTTCTTTTACTTGAAACTTATTTTACTAATCACTCAGTGCTACTTCAGAGCAGAACATGGAGGGAAAGAAGAAGACAGGGAGGCAAGGGATAATGCCTGAAATTTTCTATTTTGTTCTTATTCACTTTTATACTACAAAACTTAGTGGTATAAATTTTCACTTTGTGATAAACTGAATTATAATTTATTTCACACATGAGATACTTTCAATTTGTCTAAGAGTGTTGGAAGCTTTTTCTAGAGGCACAGATCAAAGACTGTGTCCCCTTGGGGGGGGTCTCAGACCTTTCTGAGCAGCAGGAAGGGCTTTCCAACTTTCTTGGACTCCAACACCTGCCTCCTTTCCCTCACCTCACCAATGAGTTTCATAAAAATAAATCACACTTAAACAGATCAAAACCTCTGCCCAAAAATCAGTTGCCTTTGGGCCTTCTCCCTTCCCTAGGTGCCTTCCGTCCCTAGACCTGATTTGGACACCACCCTTTCTGGGATGGGGATATCTTCCCTGCAGGAGCCCTGACAGCCATGCTCACTGCTCCAGCTCTGAACCCATTTTCAAGTTAACTGTGGTTGTCAGGAGGGCCCAGAGTGAAACCATCCCTGCAACAACACAAGGAGCCCTGGAGTGACCTGGCTCATCTTTGTGTGTGCCACTGCTCTGCTCAGTCATTATCTTGCTTTCCTGTCATCTCCCTTCCAAAAAATCCCAGCAGTGGGAGCAGAACAACGAAGGCTTGCTGTGTAAGAGCCAGAGTACAGTCAACTCTGACCTTACTGGAGCATGGGGCATTCCAATGGCTGTAAAATTAAATTATTCACAGCTCTTTTATTTCTTGAGTCATCACAGGCTTCCAAGGCTATGGAAGAGAAAATCATCCACAGTGAAACAAGCGGCAGCAGTGAATCGACCATGCAGAAAAGAAAAGGGGTTAACATCAGCAGGAATGAGAAAAAATCCCGCACAGATTCCTGAGGGAGTTTTGTTCTCTTGGGGCTGTCATCTCCCCTTCCCTTCACACAGGTACAAGGAAAGAGTCAGCCTCTGAAGGGCTTTGGGTTTCTGTTTCCTTGGCATGTTTTTGTTTTTGTTTTTTTTTTGTGAAAAGTTCTATTATACTAATAAAATATAAAGCTTTTATATCTATTTTTCCATTTTGTTGGGTGGAGGTTTTGGAATATTCAAAAGAAAAGGAAAACTGGAAGCACTGCTTCAGCTTCCTATCTCCAACTTGCAGAGATATTGATGCCTTAAGTTTTAACTTTTATATTTTTCAAATCCTGCACTGCCCAGTGTAACTCTGAAGTTTCCTGTAGCTCGTCAAGTACTGTTCTCTATGCTAAGATAGACATAACAAAATCTCTAACTTACTCTCCAAAGACACCCAGACCAAGAACTGTAAACCTTCATCTTGAAGAGAGGAAGGCAAGCTTGAGGAAATTACATCATTAACTGGGTTCTGATTAGAGAATTTATGCTGATATAAAAGTGTGAAAATCTCATGGCCTGTTGTCTATTTTGAGACCCTCTGAAGCCCAGAGGATAAATAGCCTTTCAGATAAATACCACCTTTTTCCTTTATTCCTGTCTAGTCTGTTTCTAGGTAGCCATTTAAGGCATCAATATGGGAAGAGCACCAAGTAGTTCAGTTTTATATTTTCACAACCAACTGAGAGCAGGAGCTGAGCAGCAGACAGGTCAGAACCAGCTGGGGGAATTCTTTCCCAGGAAAGATTTAGTTTTCCATGTAACCTCAGGGGCTAAGTCATTAAACTCAAGTCTTTCAACTCTGGCTCTCCAGAGCAGTCTGTTAGGTTCCAGTTGGGCCATTTAGGATAACCTGAATGGTGTCTTGGCTCTGTTGTGACTCCAGGAGGTGGTCAGTGACAACCACCTCAGGGCTGGTGAGGAAGAGCCCAAAGGATTCCCAGAGATCTGGGAGTGGATGGAAGAGTGGGATGTCAGCAATGTGATGTGCAGGGTGAGGAGCACAACAGGATTGGGCTAAGGAGGCAATTCAGTGCTTCCACGGATGCGAAGGTGAGGGCTGACAGCAGATCACAGCAGGAGCAAATGAGGTGCTCGGCCTCTTGCTCTGCAGGTTCCCTGCTGGGAATTTAACCTATGTCCTGTCCCTGCTCCCAGGAAAGTGACTCAGACCCACCTCTGGAGCAGAGACAGGACTCAGCAAGGTTCCCAGTGCCTGGGAAGTGATGAAGCTCAGTGATGAGCAGAATTCATGGGTGAGGAAAGGCTCTGTCCTTGGCTGCTCCCAAAGCCCCAGACATGTCCCTGTCCCACTCAGTCAAAGTTGTAGTAAAGGCAGAAGGCGAAGAACATGGCAAAGATCTGGAATGACGGAGGTGGGAGAGGGTCAGCCCCATGGCAGGGCTGGGCTGCAGTTGGAAGCAGAGAGTGGCTGGAGTGTCCCTGGCCTAGGGCTGTTGCCTCAAGGGGCCTGGGCCAGCTGTCCTGGTGCTGCACAGGGACACAAGGGCAAGGAGACCCAGGGGGACCAAACCAAAGCCTCCCCTGTCCCTTCACCTGCCCCATCTGCAGCGGAGAGCATGCTCTGTGCCCCAAGACAGACCTGAGCCCCTTTGTGCTCTCCTTGCCTACTAAGCAACCCCCTGCCACAAAGAGGGGACCCTCTGCCTGCCCTGTCCCCAGCTCCCCTCATTACCTCAATGCCAAGCACAGCCAAGCAGCAGGTCCCAGGGAGGGAGATGTACCTCTGCAGGGTCCTGCCGAAGGTGGAGAAGCAGCCCTGGGGCAGGGAGAGGAGGGAAGGGCTCTCTCAGGTTCCCCATGGCCACAGGGAGCCCAGAGGGGGACCGGGGTATAAGAGGGTGTGGGGGGGTCTCCTGTGGTGCAGGATGAGCTGAGGACTTCAGGAGCCACTGGAATGTGGAACCACAGCCAGGCAATGTCCCAGGCTCCTGTTCCTTATGCTTTGCCCTGTGAGCCTGGGAAGGGCTGAGGCTGGGACAGGGACATGGACACAGCAGAGTTGTGCCATACCTGCTCATGGATGTAGCCAGGGCTTCTGTCCTGGCACTGCTCCCAGCCCAGGAGCTCTCCCACCTGCAGAAGTCCATCCCGGGCACAGCAGGCCCGTGGCCATGGCATCCCTGGGTGCAGCTCCTGGAAGCGGGAGCCGTTCCCAAAGTCTTCAGGTCCTAAAACGCCACAACATGAGAACTGGAACAGAAGGGAAACACCATTACCCTGGTCACCCTTGGTGGATCCTATGTGTGCTCCACAAGCCCCCAGGAGCCTCCCAGCCGCTCACCGTGACCATGAGGGTGTTCCAGGCTGTGGAGAAGACCTCGGCACCCTCGTCCCCGCCATAGTTCCTCCTCAGCTCAGACAGGAAGTGCTCGGGCTGGACCTGTGGGATTGGTGCCAGGGTGGGACTGTTCCTCTCCCACTCTGCTCAGCACCAGCTCCTTTTGAGGGGAGTTGGGCATCCAGTGGACCCCCCTCCACCTGCTTTGAGGTTTCTGTTGTGGTGATGGGGGTGAGGGGAGGGATGTCCCCACCTGGTGGCCTCTGAGCCATGGTGTGACAGAGGGAGGCTGGTAACACTGGGGACAGTACCAGTACCTGTTTCCAGTGGACCAGGAAGAGAACGGCCCCGACAAGCTGCATGAGGAAGATGAGGCTGACGAGGATGAAGAACTGGAAGGCAGCAGGTGAAGGAGTCAGAGACCATCCTGATCCCATAAGCAGCTTGCTCTCATTATCCCTGCCCTTCTCTGCACCAGCCCTGCCTGTGTCCTGCATCTCTGAGACCAGGGATGTGTGTACTGCTCCTGGGGAGAGATGCCAAATCTCTGTGGCAACCACTGTGGCTGCAAGGCAGGGGTTAAAAACAAGCACCGTCTACAAGGGACTGGGGATGCTGAAGAAATGAGGGTATTGGTACTCAAATAGGTGTTTCTGCCTGTCACCAGCAGTGGGGATATCTTGGAAATGCCATGTGGGACAAGCCAGTGGCTTCAGAGAGAATTGATCCCACTCGGTGGTTTTATAAATCCTCTGGGCTCTAAATTGAGACTCACAAGGTGGAGAGTGGATGGCAGGATGTGTTGAGGATGAGGAACACCAGCTCCTGGCTCTTCCAGGAAAACCTGCACTCCCCACCACCCTTCAGCCCGTGATTCCTGCCCTCAGTGCCCCTGCCCACATCCAGCAGCCCCTTCCCACCCATCTTCCCTCCCTCACCAGCAGCAGGAGCAGGCGACTCCGGCGCAGGGCCCCGCAGCAGCCCAGGAAGCCCAGCAGGGACAGGGCGATGCCCACAGCCAGCAGCAGCCACGCGCCTGCATTCAGCACAGCCCTGGCAGCCACGATGCCCTGGAAACCAGCTGGGTCCACGGCCACCCAGACTCCCACGCCCATCAGGCATGTCCCCCCAGCCTGCAGGGAGAGGTCAGGAGATGACCATCAGGAGGGGTCAGGGGATGTCCAAGGCTTGGTCCCCTCCCTGGGATGGTTGTCAACCTCCCCTGAGCCAGACAGAAATGTTCCCCTATGTGGATGGGGGATGCTTCAACCCTTGGTCCCCTCCCTGGGACTGGTGTCACCCACCCCTGAGCCAGCTGGAGATGTCCAAGCACAGGTTTCCTCCAACCCTGCACCCCATGGGGCCCAGGTGGACTCACAAACACCAGCACGTTGAAGATGAACATCAGGTACTTCATGCAGCTCAAGACACCCATAGGGACACCAGGAGAGGGGATACAGCAGTATTTGTCCCTATGGAGGGGAGAGCAGAGCCCTGGCCACAGCCAGCCCTAACTTGTCCTTGACGCCATAGCTCCAGCAGAATGTGGGAGGATGCAGCCTCCCAAAATTCCCAGATCATTTTCTATCTCCACCACCTCCCATGATGCCCCAAAAAGCCCCAAACCTGTGTCCTGTTCAAATCTGTGTCCCCTCCCAACCACATATCCCCTTCAAACCCCATGTCTCCAGTCCTGTGTCCCCTCCAAACCTGTGTCCCCTCCAAACCCTGTGTCCCCACCAAATCCCATGTCCCCTACAAATCCCATGTCCCCTCCAAAGCCATGTCCCCTCTAATTCCTGTGTTACCTTCAGCCCCCATGCCACTCACCCTGTGGGGACAGCAGGTGACTCAGGTACCTCCAACCTTTCCTGGTGCTGCTAGCACCTAGATAACATCGCGAAGGTCAGAAAATCCCTTCCCCCTTCCCACTCCAGCAGCCCCCAAGAAACCCCTTCCAGCAGTGAGGCCATGAATGATTGATGGGGAACAGGATCCACCATTGTGCTGGCAGCAGCTGGGAGTCTCCAGCTCTTGTCAGCCAAGGAAATCAAACCCGTGGGCAGGGAAAGACGAGCCGCCCCACCAGGCTCGTGTGACCTCGGCCATCCATTATCACTGTGGCCATTCGGGGAAGCCCTCAATGGCCACGCGTGGGACACGTGGGAGGGCAGGTGGTGCTGTGGGGGCTGTCGGTGGTTGGGACACAGGGACATCCCAGATGGATGACAGGGTCTTTTCCCTCTTGTTGCTGACTTTAGGAGCTCTCTAAACACAGAGTCATGTTAGGAAGGAGATATTATTTATTTAGCATCAGTTGCAATGAGGAGGTTTCCCCAAATAAAGCACACCAAGGGGTAAAAAGTTAAATCTTTTCTATAGTAAAATTTACATGAACTCACCTATCTAAAGCATATTCTTCTCCTGCCTAATGCATATTTATTTTGGTGATGTGACTTTACTCAATGCTTGAAACACAAAGTTCTTTTCTTCATAAAAGTATCTTCCGTTGGAGAAGTTGAATTGCGTTTGCAAAAGGTGAGAGAATTCATCCTGGGGGCAGATAATTCAGCTTGAATACATCAGCTCGGAGCCGCGGTCAGGTCACGGCAGCCCGGGGCCCTCGGGGCTCTGTGCCCCCCCCGCCAGCAGGGGGCAGCCGACTGCCAGCCACAGAGCTGCGCGGCGCGGCCAGAG
>VZTN01026416.1:263410-281125 GCA_013400515.1 Erpornis zantholeuca
CAAGGCCCCCGCCGGGGCGGGCAGCGGGCTGGCGGCCGCCGGCCGGGACCGGGACCGGGATCGGGATCGGGAACGGGCGCACCTGGAGCTCGCCGAGCTGGGGCCGCTCCTAGAGGAGAAGGGGGACCAGGGACCCACCGGCACGGCCAGCGTGAGCCCCGCCGAGACCCCCGGGCGGGAGGGGATCCAGAGCCTGGCTCAGTCTCCTCGCTCCGCCCCCGCGGATTATCCCAGGAATCTGCCCGTTATCCCATTAATAGCTGGAGGAATACGGCTCCGTGTCGTTCCTCGGGTCGGTGCCTGCTCCGAGCCGGCCCAAACTCTGCTCCTGCCGAGCAGGCATGGAGCTGGGATAGTCCTTCGCAGGGATGTCACTGGGATCGCTGTGTCTCTGCCGGTTTTTCCCAGGGTGTTTCCAGAGCCGTGGCATTTCCACAGGGCTGGGAATCACCTTCCCAAACCCTCTCCCGGCTGAGGAGAGCGGGAGCTGTTCCGGGACCCAGAGCGTTCCCAGCTCGGAGCCGCCTCTGCTCGGCTGTGCCGGCTCGGGTTTCCCATCTGGGCTGAGCGGCCGTTCCAGCCTTGGTTGTTGGGATGAAAATCCCTGGCGATAATCCCACCCTTCGACAGGATAAATCAGGGATTAGCCCGCCCGGGATGAGTCAGGCAGCAGCATGTTGCATAAATGAGGGTGACCGGCGGGTCCTGCCCGTCCCCTCGGAGGGATGAAGCCCCAGGTGCTCTCAGAAGGGCAGGGATGATTCCTCTCCTGGGGACTGGAATGGTTCCCTCCCGACTCTTCTCCTTGCAGGCCGAGGACCCACCGTGCCCGGCGGCCCGCGAGGAGGAGGAGGAGGTGGTGCGGGTGCTGACCCTGCCCCTGCAGGCTCACCATGCCATGGAGAAGATGGAAGAGTTTGTCTACAAGGTACCAGAGCCTGTGGCTATCCCCCGGTCCTGATTTTGGAGCAGATTCCCCAACCCCAGGGTGTGGGGTGACAGGATGTGCCCAGATAAAGCTCCACGTGGCTGCAGTTGGCTCCAGCTCTGCTGGGCTGCTCCCAGCAGCATCTCCCAGGAACGGTGTGGGAAGGGGATGGCCACAATGGGGGTTGGCTCAGCCATGGTGGGTGAGGATCTGGGAGCAGTATTGGTGTTCTGTGGGCCTGGGTGGGGCCCGGAAGCACTGAGTGCCTGCAGTCACTGTGGCTCCTGTGCTTCTTCCCTGATCAAATGGGAATTCCCACCACAGGAAACGGTCTGTGGGTGTGGAAGGGTTAAAGCTGAGGGTATTAATTGCCCCTGACTCCCTGGAATCACTCCCTTTGGTGGCTGGGAGTCAATCCTTGTGGGAACTGAGCAGGAGTAAAATCACTCCCTGGGGGTCTGGGAACCACTCCCTGGGGGTGGGGAATCAGTCCCTGGAAGGACCTGGAATCATTCCCTGGGGGGCTGTGGGGAGCAAAGTGCAGGATGTGGGTGGCTTACAGGGTCCCACGGGGCACTCAGTGTCAGAGAAGCCAAGCTTCCTCTCCCCGAGGAGCATCCCAGGGCTGGGCTGGATCTGGGGCTCTGGGCTGCCCTGCTCCCCCTGGTGTGTTGCAGGTGTGGGAAGGGCGCTGGCGTGTGATCCCCTACGATGTCCTGCCTGACTGGCTCAAGGACAACGATTACCTCCTGCATGGACACCGGCCCCCCATGCCCTCCTTCCGCGCCTGCTTCCGGAGCATCTTCCGGATACACACCGAGACAGGCAACATCTGGACACACCTGCTGGGTGACTGCAGGGAAGGGGGAGCTCTGGGGCTGGAGGGGCTCAGACCCTGCATTAGGGCCAGGACAGGCTCGCTGCTGGGTCCTCTCCCTGTGTGGGTCATGTGCATGCAGGAAGAACAGACATGGAGGTCCTAGAGCCCCTTGAGAGAGAGGGACCAGGGCTGGGCTCAGCTACTGCTGGAGTGGGACAGGGAAATGTGTCCTGGGCAAAACAGGGAAGCCTCAGAGGATGTTCCTCTAAAATGAGTCCAGAGGAGGCCACAGAGATGGTCTCAGGGCTGCAACTCTTCTACTCTGGAGCCAGGCTGGGAATGCTGAGAATACTTAGCCTGGAGAAGACTGCAGGGAGACCTTAGAACCCCTTCCATGCCCATAGGGGCTCCAAGAGAGCTGGAGAGGGACTTGGGACAAGGGCTGGGAATCGCAGGATAAGGGAGGATAGCTTCCCACTGCCAGAGGGCAGGGATGGATGGGATATTGGGAAGAAATTCTTCCATGTGAGGGTGGGGACACCCACAGGTTGCCCAGAGAAGCTGTGGCTGCCACATGCCTGGCAGTGTCCAAGGCCAGGTAGGACGGGGCTTGGAGCAACCTGGGCTAGTGGAAGGTGTCCCTTCACAGGGGCAGTTTGAGTGAAGTTTTGAGGTTCCTTTCCCACCTAAACCAGTCTGTGATTCCATGACCCTGTGAAACACAAGGATGCTCAGCAGCTCTTTGCCCTGTGCCTGCCACTTCCCCTGATCCCAGCCTTGCTCTTTTGCAGTTACAAAGGCCTCAGCCAAGGACCCACTGTGGGCGCTGAGCACCCCTGGGATACATCCAGGACTCCTGGAGCATGGCCAGGGCTGTTCTCATCCTGGCTCTGCTAAGCTCTCCCACAGTCCCCCTGACTTCTTGCTCCACGTGTTCCTGCAGGGTTTGTTCTATTCCTCTGCCTGGGGATCCTGACCATGCTGCGGCCCAACATGTACTTTATGGCTCCTCTCCAAGAGAAAGTGGTGTTCGGGATGTTCTTCCTGGGAGCGGTGCTGTGCCTCAGCTTCTCCTGGCTTTTCCACACTGTCTACTGTCACTCGGAGAAGGTCTCACGGACTTTTTCGAAGTGAGTCAGCATGAGTGTGATTGTGTGGTCTCCTGGGAGGTTTTGGGTTCTTGCAGCACTTCCTCTGGGAAAGCAATGCATTCCAAATGTTTTATCCTTGGGGGAAGGGAGTGTCCACCCAATCCAGCATGGAACGGAGGGGGTACTGCAACAGGGTTCTGGAGGGCTCTGCCAGGTCAGGGGCCTCAGGTGCACGATAAAGATCCTGGGGCCCTGCAGCTCCCAAGGGAACAGGATCCTGACTTCCAAGCAAACAGTCTCTGTGCTCCCAAGGGAACAGGCTCTGTGCCCCTGGTAGCAGTGAATTGAGGAGGGGTCTCACTCTCACTGGGCAATTGGGGGCCATGGCCACTTCGGCAGATCCCAGTTTACTGGATGCTTTTAAAAACCTCTGGTTTGGATCCAGTTTGGACTGAAACCAAATGGAAAGAAGGAACACAAACAGGATTCCCAGCAGAGTGGGAAGGCTGGTCAGTGGTCTGTGCCTCTTCCTGGGGTGCTCCAACAGTCAAGTTCCCATCAGCCTTCACAGTGAGGCTTTCAAGTGACATTCTGCTGCCACGTGGCTGTTAAAGGCATTTATTTGGGTGCTGCGTGCTGGGAATCCTGCCCACCCCCTTTGCACAACCCCCAGAGATCCCATGGGATCCTGTCTCCAGAACAAACTCAGAAGGAATGCCCTTGTGTTCCTGGGAAGGCAGTGGGGGTAGTGCAGGTGCTATGTTTTGGTGGTGAGATGAGGATCATACATCCATGTGCACAGGGATTTGTTCCCAGTGGTTTGAGCTCCATCCCCTCTTGCCCCTCCCTAGCATTCCCACCATGCCCAGGCCCTTCCTCCTGTCGCACCTGGCCCTGATGGGACTCCAGCACACCCTTCCTGCCCAAAGGGACTCCACTCAGGTGCAGGCTGGCGAGTTCCCACACATGTAGAGGGTGGATTTTAGGGCTCACCTGTGGCTCTCTGTCATTGCATCCTGGCTGCAGGTTGGATTATTCAGGAATTGCACTGCTGATCATGGGGAGCTTCGTCCCGTGGCTCTACTACTCATTCTACTGCTCCCCACAGCCAAGACTCATCTACCTCTCCATTGTCTGTGTCTTGGGTATCTCTGCCATCATCGTGGCACAGTGGGACCGATTTGCCACACCCAAGCACAGGCAGACCAGAGCAGGTAGGAGCTCCCTCCTCCCCTGAGTCCTGGGAGGCACTTTGGGCAGATCCCATTTGGGGAAAGCTCTGGGCTCCTGCAGGATTCATTTCCCTCCAAGGAGCACAGCAGTGTGGCCTCCTGCCTTCTCTTGCTGTGCTGGGGATTCATCTCCTGAGCAGAGCCTGAGGTTTGGAGTGAAAAATAGCCCTGGGCAGGCTGGGGCTGTGCCTTTTCCGCCTTTCCTGGGAAGCAGTTTGGCAGCAGGAACCTGCAGCTGGAGCAGAGGAGGCATTAAATGTCTCTCAGAGCACTGTCCTGGCTGCATGAGTGAGGAGAGACCATGCTGAGCCAGAGGCCACCCGAGAGCCCTCAGATCAGGGCAGGGGAACAGGCAGGACTCACATCCCCATGGCTCCTCCCCATTGCATCCTGTGTCCCCAGGACAAGCAGGATCAAACTGGGTGCCACCCAGAGCAACTCCAAGCCAGTGTCACCGTGGTGCCACTTGTTCTCTGCCAACTCAGCAGAGGCCAGAGTTGAACATTTCAGCTGCTGCTGAGCTCGGTCCTCATGAGCTCCAAGAAATGACTTTCCTGGAAGGGGTGGCTGTGTTCCTGGTGCAATCCAAAGGGCTGGCACCTTCCAAAATGTCCATTCCCATAGCAAGGAGCAGGAGCTGCTGCACCCCTGCATAAGAAATTCTGGGTGGGTTCTACCCAGTGAGCACAGGGGAGGTTTGCCTGGGATGTGGAGCCGTGGATCCCTCGTTTTGTGAAGGATGAGTGCCATGAGGATTGGAGAAGTTTAAGGAGTGTTTGGACACTTTCAGGCATGGAGTGGGATTGTTTGGGGGTCTCCTGTGCAGGGCCAGGAGTTGAACATAATGATCCTTACGGGTCCTTTCCAGCTCAAGACATTCTATGAATCCAATGAAGAAAAGCTGCTTCCTTAGCACAGGATGAGGGATCAAGGGGAGTTGGTGGGAGGAGCAGCTCCCCCTCCACACTGAGCTCCTTTCCCTGATCTTCTCTCTGGGCCACAGGCGTGTTCTTGGGGCTGGGGCTGAGCGGGGTTGTGCCCACCATGCACTTCACCATCGCCGAGGGCTTTGTGAAGGCCACCACAGTGGGGCAGATGGGCTGGTTCTTCCTCATGGCTGTGATGTACATCACGGGCGCTGGGCTCTATGCTGCCCGCATCCCCGAGCGCTTCTTCCCGGGCAAGTTCGACATCTGGGTGAGTCTGGGGGTGTACAGGGTGTCTGGGGACAGCTCTGGGGCCAAGGGAGGGGGCACTGAGGGGTTGGAGGCTGGGGGTGTCCTGCTGTGCCTCAGAACATGCTGGCAGGCATACCTTGAACAGCTGCTGTGTGTGGACAGGGCAGGGCAAAGTACAGGGTGGGAATCACTGCTGGGAGCAAGAGAGTGGGGAGCAGAGGGCAGAGGACAGCCCTAGAGCAGCGAGGAAGAAGAGGAGGAGGAGGTGTTGACGGTGTTCCTATCCCCTTCGGTCTCGTCTAAAGGATTTTTGCTTCCCTGCAGTTCCAGTCTCATCAGATCTTCCACGTGCTGGTGGTGGCTGCAGCCTTTGTCCACTTCTATGGAGTGTCCAACCTGCAGGAATTCCGCTATGGCCTGGAAGGGGGCTGCACAGATGACTCTCTCCTCTGAGAACAGCTGATTTTAGTACAAGCTTCCTAAGTGCTTTTTAAACTCGTCTTTGCTAAAATCAAAGGAAGACTCAAAACTATTTGGGGTTGTTGGTGGGTTTTTTTTGAAAGAAACAAAAAATAAGAAACTGGTAAATCCTTTAGCAAAGTTGTTGACCAAATCCTCGCCCCCTTCCCCACGCATTGCGCTGGGGCTGCAGGGGGACTCCCACCTCCTCCAGACAGTGTTTTAGCTGCACCGGGAGCACCTGCTGCTCCAACAGCACAAGGAACAGCTCCCTGCTCCCACACAGCCGAGCACGTCCCACTCCTCACGCACCACAAGTTCTGCATATCCCCCGCGGCAGTGCCTGGCTGGGGCAGCCCCAGGCACGGGCACAAACTCATGTAATTTAAAGTTTTAATTGTACTTTTTTGTTTTGTTTTCCTTGACAAAGTAATGTAAACATAAATGAGAGAATATTTAATATTTAATACTAAGCTTTAAGACGATGCGCTGCCACTGCAGTCCTCAGCTCCCTCACTGTCAGGAGGGAGGAAGGACAGTGTTGTAGGGAATGTAGAGCTGCTGTAGCTGATTGAAATAAAAAAGTCAGTAGTTCAGTGTCACCACCTTGTCCATGTCTGTTTTTGGGGTAGGGGGAGAGAGGGCTCTGGGCACCCCCAGGAGCAGGGCAGGAGTGCCCTGGGGCAGTGGAATCTCTCCAGCTGTGGTGGAGTCTGGACTGGGCTGAAATAAAACAGGAAATAGGAGTGTTGTGGTGATGACAGGGCAGGAAATCCGGCCCTGGCTGGTGACCACTCTGGGGCTGTGACTTCCCTTGGGGCTCAGCAGGGCAGGAGAGGTGTCACAGCCTGGCTAAGGTGAGGGCAGTGCAAGACCATGCCCCATTTACAGGCTTCTCCTGGTGCACAGGGGACAGTGACTGTCAAGGTTTTAGAGGGACAGAGGCCAGCACAGTAAAGCCCAGCTCAGGCAGCTGGAGGCCACTGCGTGACCTAGGGGTGAGGGAGGAGTGTGGGCAGAGCCACCACAACCCCTGTGCCACCTGTCCCTGCCATCCCCCACAGGTGAGGGTGTCCTTTTGCTGAGCTGTTTGGATGTGGCCCAGCTTTGCAAATCCCCACGCTGGGGCTGGCGGGAGCCCTCAGGCAGACAGCAGCAGTTCCTGCATCCCCTATCCCACCTGGGCAGAGCCTGACCAGTCCTGTATCCCACCTCTCACCCAGGCTGAGCCTGCTCCCAGACACAGCACTGCTGGGAGAGGTCACCCCGTGCTCCAGGAGGTGACACAGATGAGTGTCCCCCCATCCCAGCAAAGCTCCACAATGCACAGCCAGGCCTGGGAGTGGCACCCTGGAACTCCACATGGATCTAAATTACACCCAAGTGCTTCTCCTCTGGAGGCTGGGAAAACAGCAGGGATCTGAACACCCACATTTGGATACGCAGGGAATCTGCAAGCGTAACTGTCTCAGAGCACAGACACTCACCTGATAACAGAAGAGACACCACCTGAGTGACACTAAATGAGAAAATTGTCTTCGAAATCTGCCTGAGGAACCAGGAAAGTGGCAAAGCAAGATGAGCCTTTACACACACAACACACACAAAAGGCACTTTTGTGTGTAAGGGTTTGAAAATTACAAACCAGTGGTAACTCTAAGGGATGAGACACAAGCCCTGGTAGTGCTGGGGTGATTCTGGGGAGCAGGGGGATGAAAATGGGAAGATGTCCCTTTTAAGGACACAGGAGATGATCAGGCTCTCACATGTACGTGCACACCTCACGCAACCCTTACCCACCCACTTGTCAACATTACTGAGAGCACTTCTGTTCCTTCCATCCTCTGCTTCCACTACATGGCTGATTTGGGTTGCTCCTTCCTGGGCAGAGGAAAAGCCAGGACATGCTCAGATATCATTACTCAAGTCTTTCTGGATACTCTATCAGAACTGCCAGCACACAATTAATTAACGAGTTGCAACAGAAAATCTCACTGGATGTGATTTTGTAACTGCTGGCAAGAAGGAAGGGGCCTCCACACCTGGAGTTCAAGGACAAAACCGCAGAGCAGATGTGGTAACTCTGCTCAGGGCAGGATCCAAGATGAAAAGGAGGTTGTGCTGGCAGCAGGTGCAATGCTTCCCCCTCCAGCCCCGTAACCTAAATCCGACAGGGAAGAGGATACGTTCCAGCTGCGTTCACTGCAGGTGCGACATCCCAGAAGAGACTCCAAGACTTTCACTCCAGTCTGTGTCCAAAGGATGACAAGACTCCATTTGGTCCTTGTCTCAAACCTCCTTGTATTCGACCAGACATGTGTAACATTACAGCAACAGAACATATCAGGAATAAATAGATTTTCTTTTCTAAAAGTTCTCCTGAGCAGTCTGACATTGAGAAATGCTGCAGGTCCTCCTGGCATGGTGTGTTAAGGGACAACCACTGGTGTTAAGTACAAACCTCCTCCACATCCTCCAGCTGGGATCACTCGGGAACAGGGAAGGAAGTGGAAGAGGAGGAGGAGGAGGAAGAGGAAAGAGGAAAGAGGAAGAGGAAGATAAGGAAGAGGAGGAAGAGGAGGTGGTGGAGGAGGAGGCGGCCAGGGACCATCACTGGTACTGTCGGTAGTCAGTGAACGAGGGTGGTTGGAGCTGGGATGGATCCTCTGACAACTGTGGGCCTGGAGCAGGGACAGGGGAAAAGGCAAATGAATACCAAAAGGCAAGAGATTTATCCTATTAACAGAAGTCACAGCTGGTTTGTTTATATAAATCCCTCTTAAAACTAATCATAAATTCTGGAATGGTTTGGGTTTCCCAAGAAGTTTCAAAAGTTGCATAGAATCCCAGACTGGTTGGATTGTAAGAAACCTTAAAGCTTATCCAATTCTACCCCTTGCCATGGGCAGGGACACCTTCCACTAGCCCAGGCTCCTCCAAGCCTTGTCCAACCTGGCCTTGGACACTTCCAGGCATGGGGCAGCCACAGCTTCTCTGGGCAAACTGGGCCAGGGCCTCCCCACACTCACAAGGAAGAACTCCCACTATCCCATCCATACCTTGTGACTCCTGGCTCTTGTCCAAAGTCCCTCTTCGGCTCTCTTTTAGGAAAAGTACACTGTGCAAGCTGCTCCAACGACAAACCACTTCTCTCCAAGTTTCATAGAATCATGGAATTGTGGAATGATTTCGGTTGGAAGGGACCTTAAAGCTCATCTTGTTCCATCCCTTGCCATGGTCAGGGACACCTTGCACTAGATAAGGTTTTCTAACAGGGAAATGAACTAGAGCAGGGAGAGGGAAATCCTTCCAGTCACATAAAGGAGCCAGAAACTTGCATCTACGTGCCCTTGAAGTGACCTTGGCCCCACTGGAAAGGTTTAACCATGGCAACTTGCCCAACAATACAGCAACCGCTGAAACGGAACAAGTGTGGAGTCAGCTTCCTGATCCACTGCCTGGCTGCTGGAGGGAGCAACACAGCTGTGGTGGGACAATGCAGAGAAAACTAATTGTCATGGACAGATGATACACTTTCTCCAAGGCAGATTAATTTTGAAGCATCTTTAAAGAACAGAAATTGTCATAGTTTAGTTTGGATGAAGAACACTGGTGAACAAACCCAGGAGAGAATTCACTTGGGAATCAGTGACCTGCTACTACTCATCCAACACTAGTGGTTTGTGTTCTTCTCAAAATAGGATGGAGCATTTCTCCTATGAGGAAACACTTGGAGACCTGGCAATGTTACGCCTGAAGAGCAGAAGGCTCCAGGGACAACTTAGAGACCCTTCCAGAGTCTAAAGGAGAGAAGTGAAGAGGGACTTTAAACAAGGGCCTGGAATGGCAGGACAACGGGGAATGGCTTCCCACTGCCAGAGAGCAGGCTGAGACAGGATATTAGAAGAAATTCTTCCCCGTGAGGATAGGGAGGCCCTGGCACAGGCTGCCCAGATAAGCTGTGGCTATCCCATGCCTGGAAGTGTCCAAGGCCAGGTTGGACAGGGCTTGGAGCAACCTGGGCTAGTGGAAGGTGTCCCTGCACATGGCAGGAGGTAGAATGAAATGGGCTTTGTGGTCCCTGCCACCCCAAACCAGCCTGGGATTCTGTGACAGAGATATTTAGGATGTTCCATAGGAAGCATTCACATAACAGTTTCTGACTCAGTGAGAGCCCGGCTTGCATTTTACTTGGGAAAGAAAAACGGGATGTAGATATTGAAGCAGTCTAGAAGAGAATCACCACTCTGTATCTGCCGGGTCTTTATCATCTCATTTACTCCACGGTTCCCCACAGAGACCATGGCCTGCCAGAATCACCTCTCTTTTCCACAACTTGCTGTCTGCCATTCCCTCAAACCATTGTGTCCCACCCCCGAGTAAAACCCTTCTGCCACCATGTACCAGGTGCATGGCAGCAGCCAGGGACAGCAGGGACATCCCCGCTCCCAGCCATGCCACCTCCAGTCTCCCAGCAGGAAGCAGCTGATGACAATCTCATGTCACCAGCACCTGCAGCTCCTCCTTGGCTTTCCACAGCCTCAGGAGCCGGCAGGGCAGCGTGGATTCACTCTAGGATAATAAGATGACTGCCAGAGGCAATCAGCAAAGCAAATCTTTGTGACACATCTTCTGTTGGCTCCTTACCATTTGGGAACTGTGTGGAGGCAAATCTTGTCAGAAGAATTCCAGCTCCTTCAATCAAGGCCAGGAGAATTCCTCCCATCGCAGCAGATCCGACCATGGCAACAGGGCCATCTGGAAATGAAAAGCACAAACTAACACTTTTAATTTCTTTGCTATGTGTTAGAATCCATTGAATCATGGAATGGTTTGGGCTGGAAGAAACCTTAGAGATAATTTTGTTCCACCCCTGCCAAGGGCAGGGACACCTTCCACTAGGCCCAGGTTACTCCAAGCCCCATCCAGCCTGGCCTCGGACACTTCCAGTGATCCTGGGGCAGTCACAGCTGCTCTGGGCACCCTGTGCCAGGGCCTCCCCACCCTCTTCATGCAGTCTTAATCTCTCCTAAAGCAGATTCAGAGCAGTAATTTTGCATCCATTAAACTGCATTAAAGGATAATTACTGGGCAACTCCCCCCGCCCTCCCATCAAGGAACACTGGGAACATTTGGGAGCCTGATTATTACTTTGCTAAGCATAGGAGAAAAGTTTCAAATTCCTTTTCAGCATCTGAGACAGCAAATTCCAATCCTGGTGTCAGAGACTGTTGCTTTGCTATAACAATGAGAACTGTACATTTAGTGAATAGGAGGTTTTCAACTGATATCCCTAGTTTCTTACTTCTGGCAGCTAAAATGGCTCCAGTCAGGGCTCCGCTTGTGATGGAATTCCAGGGATCTTCCTTCCCTCTCATCCTGACCATACTGCAGTCAATCATGGAGAAGAGACCTCCCCAGACAGCAAAGCTCCCTGTTCCAAATCAAACCAAAGCCACTTTGGAGAGAGCAGAGAAACCAGTTGTGCCGCACAAGAGGTGCTGTGGTGTTACTGTGCTTCCTTTCAGACATGAAGTAAATTCAAATTCATAAAGAGCCAAATACAGGTTAAAATCAAAACAGAAAAATTGCCAACTTGCCATGTCATTTTCCCCCTCTCCCCCCATTTTATATATCATCTCATTAATCTAGAATTAACTACAGAAAGTTTATCAAACTGTGATTATAATGGAACTTTCATCCTAACAAAGTCAGATTAGCTAAGGGAATTTCCAGATTTATCCCTTTTTAACATTATTTCCTCAAACAACGATGCTGAGTCATGTCACACCTCACACCTCATCCAACCCTGCTCCTTGGGGCCTCAGGAGCTTGGCATCCTACAGCATACAAAGGGACACCCCCAAGTTTTATTTTTGATTCAAGCTGGATCACTTCTTGTAATGAATTAGTTTTATCTTAACCCCCTGAACACCATGAAGAGGCTCCAGGGAGCTCTGCTGTTTATGATCAGTTATTGCTGCTGGCTTATCACTCCAGGAGCACAGACTGTTTCCTCCCTAACCAAACTCATTTTGGATATATCAGAACCATATTTACTCATTGCTCCGGCCCAACAAACCTGCTGAGACTCAGCTCAGGTGTCAGAGCACCTGCACCCATGTTACATTCCCAAATTCTGTTATCTACCAACAGTCAACTCTGTGCAACAAAACCCCAAAATTCATTACCTCCCAGTTGTGGAGCTCTGGTTTTAATGGCTGTCAAACTGCCCCGCAGCCGGTGGTTGACACCCTAAGATAAGATAATTTAGTTAAAATAAAACGGTAAAATCTTACAGCCAAGCTGAATCTATATTGCAAAAACCCACCACAGGCCCAACACATTTCTGAGCTCCCTCAGCAGCTGTAAGGAGCTGAGACAAAGTATGTTCTACATCTATTTCAGTATTTATCACTCCCTTAGAATATTCCTGTCAGGTACATATGGGAATTACAGTCACCAGGCAGGAAACAATTTGGGTTCACAGTCTGAGCAGCCCAGTGGGACTGAAGGAGCCATTACAGTAACATTATCGCAGGATAAGCAGTGATTTTTCACATGTATCATTTTTTCTCCTACCTGATGGGCAATCCCACTAGCTGCCCCATGTTTAGTCATTCCTGCAGGTCTTTGTAGCCAAGAGAAGCAAAGTGACACTGAGCCTTCCAGAGTCCAATACTCAACACGTCACCCAATACCCCACAGAACTATTACACATTCTTCCCACACTTTAACACAGTTTGAAGAATATCCACCAAGTTTTATTTTTGTTACAATCAAGGAGAAGTGGGGATAGGTATATTCAGCAAGTCTTAAACAAAATTAAGAATCTGACTAAGCACAGAGTCCTTTTCAAGTGAAGCATCTGCAGGATCTGACTAGTTCAGAAACAGTTATTTACTAAACCCACCTCAAACCAACAGTTCATTGTCAGAGTAACACCAGAAGTACTTTTTATATGAAGTCAAAGAAATTATTTAAAAAATGTTCAAGTAGCAATTAGATCTTAATTTATCAAATGCCTCTGCAATGGGTTTATACCCAAAATTTTGCAGCAGATACCCTGAAAGTGAAAACCGACTTGAATCAGCAAAACTTCACTTCCATGTTCACTCACTCCTGCACTGAAACCAAACCTAAGCATTAAAAAATCGAGTTAATAAAAAGGGTAATGATAAACTAATGTATTAATTAAAGAAAATGATACACTTTAATATAAATCTGAAGGAGAAATAGATTCTTTCTTTGAGTCATTCCATGTTTTAAAAGAAAGGAAGAGGCCAGGAGAGGAAGGAGAGCCCAAGCTTCATGTCCCTCCATGCAGACAGAACCACAAGAGATCAGCCAAGATGGATGTTTCCTGCTAAACTTCCCCATCCTGAGGGAAACGTTCATCAGTTAGGGAGGAACAAGCTACCAATGTCCCACAGCGGCCATCAGAGCAAACAGGGAAGCAGCAATTTTATCCCAAAAGATGAAGGACCCCTACAGATCTTGAACCAGGATAGACTTTCGTGGTCTGGATTAATGATGTACAGGTCTTTAATCAGCCCTGCTCCCTGCACAGGGATTTATTCTCCTTCCCCTGCACTACCATGCTCCCTGGGGAAGGACAGTGGAGCCAAGACTGCAGTCAATGCACGTTCAGAGGACTTTACTCACCACTGGGGAATTTCGGAAGCCTTTGATAGCCTGGAAAATGCCCCCTCCTATGGCCCCCATGGTGAAGGCCCCTCCGCAGTCATCCACTATCCTCCAGGGACTGGAAAGAAAAATAGAGATGAAAATACTAAATCCCATCATATTAAACCATGTAAGTGCCTGGGATGGATCCAGCACTTTGGCACTGGTATAACTGGGGTGAAGATCAACCCTGGTGGCTATACTGTCTCACATCCAGCCCACTGAGCAGGCAGCAACAAAAACCCATGAATATTACAGCAAAACAAACTCAACCTTTGCCAGAGTCTCCTGGCCCACTTCCCTGGAGAAAATCTACAGAAATGCCTGAACTCCTCACACAAGGCAGAGACATACTTCCATCATGGAAAGCTCCTGCAGAATTCCAGCTCTGCCCTAGTTACATAGTGTAAATAGGTTTAAATTCCCTGATCTCATTCTTCTCTTGACCTACAAAGAACTGAGGTAGCAAATTCCATGAGCTTCTGCTCCCACTTGGCACAAAACACATTTTCTCAAATCACTCATCCTTTTCATTAGTTCTGCTTATTCAAGTGAGACTTCAAAGTCATCTTTGCTGAGCTGGAAAGGTTTTTCCTGATGCATCTTGGATCTTTGAAGTCTATTCAAACAAAACAGAGATCCCTTCAGAAGTATAGCAGCCACAATTCCTGCTCCAACACCACAGAGCAGCCAGCAAAACCTTGCACGGAAGCACCTTCCTGCAGCAGGGGCTGTCAACACCTGCCAGGGGAGCCTTAATTTGGGGTTCAGTGTGGTTCACCATTTGCAAAGTGACGCCGACAGTTCAGAACCTCTGCCAAGAACTGGAGCCTTGCAACCCTAAACCAAACTCCTAAATTAGTTGAGCTTTAAGATGCCATTAACTTCTGTTGTCACTGTGGGTAATTTCAGAGCATATAATAACAAAGTTGTTTGGTTTCCTTCATCTTGTACTGAGATCTTCCAGCCAAGCACTCAGGTGATTTAAGTCCTGCACTGCCAATAACCAGAAAATGCAAAAGTCAGCCTACAACAGCATGCAGGTCACAAATCTGAGCACCATGGCAAGCTCAGTGTTTATGTCAGGCAGGAGCATAGATAAGCATTTCCCGTTTCACTCAGGATGTTATGTTTCTGTTCCTGAGGACCTGCTACAGCTTCCAGCTCCTGCACATTAGGACATCATCCCTGACCTGCCACTTCCCCACCTTACAGACCTCCGCTAGTGAGGGGTAACGAACCCCCCTCATTGAGCTGCAGGCTTTGCCACAAGGTGTTTTCCTCCTGAAAAAAGTATCTCTAATTTGCAGTCCCTCCTCTTGAATGTTCTCCCTGGCTCCTCATGCTCATGACCTACTTCTAAATCTCCTCCTTCGCAGCCAGTCCTGCCCCCGCCCAAGGGATCTCCTGTGTGCACAGGTCACACACTCAGTGTTGGCTTTGCTTTTGTACCTTTGATCGCTGGGTTGCCTTGGGAGGCACCAGGACCCCACCCAAGTGGGGAGTCCCTTGAGTGTCCCCAGTGACAGCCACATCCAGGTCCCAAACCCACATGGCCTCAGGAAGCAAGGGGGTCTATTTTATCCTTCATCACCTCCTGTTTGCCTGCCCTGCCTGCACATGGTCTCATCTTATCTCATTACAAACCCCTCAGCCCTAACTGCGTTCAATAATTCAACAGTTTATTTTCCTTCTGCTCTTTCCTGCATCAGGAAAATGTTCCAGGCACACTCTTGTCCGAGATGCCAAGATGAAAAGCAACTCAAGTCTTTCTTCTCAGGGATTTTTTGTTGTTTTGTTCTCACATCTCCTGTGAAGATTTTGATCTCCTCTGTTACGAATAAAACATCTCATCCTATCTCTTTCCCTTCGTTAACTCTCTAAGAGTGGTCTCGTTAAAAGGCTTTTTGGAAATCTAAATGGATTATGTAAAGCGGGCTTCCCTTATCCACAAAGTCAAGGAATTCCAATCTACAAATCATGGCTGCTTTTTCCTGAAGCCTCATTAATGAGACCCCAATCATGGAATGCTTCCCTCTTTAACCTCATTAGCTGTTACCATTGGGGTTCCTAATTTTCCTTTCAAACTACTCTCCAAGCTTTTCTGAGCAGCTTTTATATGAGAGAACCTCTTTGATCCCAGCACAGCCAGCCTGTGTGTCAGCTCCTCCAAACTCACTCTGAGCTGACACAAAACACCCCCAGCCCTGGCACTGCTTGACCTCATACAGAATTGGAGGAGAAGAAAATAGATTATTCCATTGTTAATCTGGCACTTATCTACAAGCATAACACTACTGTTGATTGTTTCTCTGACTCTGAGGGGAGCCCCAGGCACAGGCAAATGACATGTGGACAAGGTTGGGTTCCTGCTCCTGATGGCACCAGAGATTGCTCAGAGATGAGGAGAGCAGAGGGCAAGACTTCACTTTTCCCAGGGCTCCGGGGCAGCCACATACCAGCTCCGGCTGCCTGGGAGACAGGTGAGTCCTCCCTCCGAGCCCCATGGCATCCTGCAGCTCTCCTGACAGCTGGAAAACTACCGGAGTCAGAGGCCACCACGCTTTAAATGAACAAAGGAGCCTTTCCTCTGTGCCAATGGCTCATAGGGAACCAGTGTGACCCCAGGACAGCAGCTCCCAGGGGCTGGATAACAGGGGGACCACAGGGTGACCAGCAGCAAAGGGGTCAGAACAATGGAGGACACCAGCAGCCCCACATGGCTTGGCAGCAAAACATCTCTATTGCACAGCATTAAGGACACAGGTTCAAGCTGTGCCTGGCGAGGGTCAGGTGGATATCAGGAGGAACTTCTCCACAGAAAGGACTGTCAGGCATTGGAAGGGGCTGCCCACAGAGGTGGTGGATCCCCATCCCTGGAGGTGTTCAAGGAATGGCTCAATGTGGGACTCAGTGCTCTGGTCTGGTTGACAAGGTGGAGATGGGTCACAGGTTGGACTTGATGGTCTGAGAGGACTTTTCCAGTTTCAGTAGTTCTGGGATTACCTGGAACTCACAGCAATCTATTAATAAATACAATTTAGTTTGCTCACGTCCCAGACTTTATGCTGTAAAAAGCCAGGGGTGACATTTATGGATAAATTTAATACATGTCAGCAGGGCAATCTGCAAAGTTTGGGAAAAGCCTCACGAACAGTCACAGGTCTCTGTCTGCAAAGGCAAGCAGAATCTCAGGACGGTTTGGGTGGGAAGAGACCTCAAAGCTCATCCCATTTTACCCCCTGCTATAGGCAGGGACACCTTCCACCAGCCCAGGTTGCTCCAAGCCCCATCCAACCTGGCCTTGGACACTGACAGGGATCCAGGCGCAGCCACAGCTTCTCTAGACAACTTGGGCCAGGGCCTCCCCACCCTCAGAGGGAAGAGTTCTGTTTCACAATATCCCATCTATCCCTGCCCTCTGGCAGTGGGAAGCCATTCGCCCCTTGTCTTGCCTGTCACTCCAGGCCCTTGTCCCAAGTCTCTCTCCATGCCAACAGAGAACTTTGCCCAGGATTCAGTAACCCTGCACCCGGGCTTGCATTTAATCCGTTTATTACTACAAATACAACCTTTGACTTGCAACCAATGTGGCTATGTAGGTCTACAAAAACAGTGCTGAATCGTGACAAGGCTCAGACATTGCCAGCTTGGCATGGAGGGGACCAGGGGGCGAGGCTAGGCTTATGGAAATGGGGACGGAGAGGGGCAGGACCATTGGGGGATGAGGGGAGCCTGGGGGGGCAAGGATGAGGGGGGACTTGGGGCCTGAGGAGCGACTGAGGATGAATTAAGGGTGAGGGAAGGCTGAGTGGGGCGTGGGGGAGGCTGAGAGTGAGTGGGGCTGTAGACGAAGGAAATCTGAGATGGGGTGCTGAAAATGGTGCCGCTGAGGATGGGGGGGGGCTGTGGATGAGAGGACGGACTGAGAACTGGGGGACTGAGGGGGGAGTGAGGACTGGAGGGGCTGTAGATCAAGGGGGCGAGCTTGATCACACATGAGGCGAGCTGAGGATGAGGCGGGGTTGAGAATGACGAAAGGACTGAGGATGAGGACGGAAGCTGAGCGGGGGAGCCTGTGAATGAGGGANGCTGCCTCCGTCGCCTCCCTCAGGGGGCCCCACCAAGGTCAAACCCCGCCCCACGACGGGGAGCGGACTCAGGGCGTGCCCGCCCCTTCCAGGCGCTCGCGGATCCCGATCCCGATCCCGATCCNAGCCCCTTCCAGGGGAGGCTGGAAGGGAAGCTGAGGATGAGGGACAAAGGTACGGCTGCGAATAAGGGGGTGCTGAAAGACCGAAGCGCTGCGCGGCGTGGAACC
>VZTN01026419.1:5369-66138 GCA_013400515.1 Erpornis zantholeuca
AAGGCAAAGAGAGGACTAAGCAAAAGGTAGCAGGACTATCCAAACTCTTCCCTTTCCCTGCTTACTAGCCACATCTTCTGTGAAAAGGTCCCGCAGTTGCCTGCATGACTGTCCTGGGTTATAATGTAAGATGTAGTTTCAGAAGAAGGTGGAAGTGATGTGGAAACAAAAGCAAGGTTCCCAGCTGCTACAGCCGAAAGACCACAACATTCCTTCAGCAAGCCAGGCAACCTAAGAGATCATACACTTTTTGGAAGAACCCCCAGCCTGATTCAAAGACTCCTAATAAGAGACAATCCAGCACAATCTAAGGCAAATTGCTTCAGTGCCTGATTATCTCCTTGTTTACATTTTATTCCCAGCATGAGTCAGATTGTATACACTTCGAGGCACTGATCTCACTGTGGCCACTGTCTGCTAGATTAATGAGTTGTCTATTATCAGAAATCTTTTTGTTGTACTTACAGATTGTGATCAAGTCACCTCTTTAGCTTACTTTGTATAAACCAGATGCAATTTCTTGCATTTCACTGAGTTGTATAAGTATAAATATACACAAGCTGTGGTCCTACCATGATGAAAAACAGAGTTTCCGGAAGTGGAGTCAATATTCAGAGCTGTTTACTGACTTTATCTGTACTGGACGTAAAAATTTGATAAAAATTCACTGGCTTGAGCAGTTATGCCTTTGCTGTTGGCCACATCAGTCATTTAGAAGTTTCAACTGAAGGGCACAGAAGTGTGCAGCTGTTCATGTTGACTCCTCTGAGTGCTTGTGCGTGAAGCTTCAAATAATTTCAAGAAACCTCTGTACCAGCAAAATGTGCCTACTTAAATATTTGGGAAAAGAAGTGTTGGGGCAAACTGAGAGTCAGGTTTTCCGTAACTTCTTCTGCTTCTTTCAGAAGGGGCAGACGATTTTGGCAGAACATGCAAACACTCAGCGCCCACAACAAGCTTCAGATTTTGAACACAGCTCAGCATGTAGGTGAATCCAGGCTGTTCTTTGGGAAACTATGCCTTAGCAAGTTAGCTGAAATCATGCAGTTTAATCATAGCGACTTGTTTGCAATATGCAGCCTATTCTATCCTCGTTCCAGCTCTTTGGCTGTTGTTCATCTTTCCTTCTGTTCTTCTTGTAATGTCCCTTGACATCCCCTAGCAAAGTTGAGTCTTATTTCTCTTCCCCTCCACCACATGAGAGCTGAACACACAAAAGATCTGAAATACTTTAACAAACAGAGCAATGTAGCTGAACGAGAAGAAGCAGAATTAATGCAGTTCACGTCTTACCTGGTCAGTCCTGGCTTTCTTATTCTCTAAACAAACATACCTCCCTCAGCTTGAAATTAGCATTCCTTTTAAATGTTTTCACACTCTAAAATTGTTTCTAAATGTGCATATTAGACAGTAAAACAACTTACTCTGTTAACCTACACAAGCTAACATTCATCTCAGCAAAAGCCTATTATTCTTTATATGTCTTCGCCTTCAATTCTCAGGATCGTAATACTCAGAAACACTAATGAAACCAGCATACTGACTCTTCACCTGGAACTAGAGAGAGGAGGGTGCTAAGACCAGAAAAAAACCATACATTTTGGTTGTAGAAGCCCATTTATACAAGAAATGTTTGTGCAAGTTTAGCAAAGGTGGAGAGATATGGCTTCCATACAGCTTTCCATACCAAACAATGTTTGGAGGGAGAACTGTGAAAACATTTGCTTGATCTGAAAAAGCACGATAAATAAAAATGGTGTTTGGAGGAATATTTTTAATGTAACTGCACCACAAAAAAGCCAAGGCTGTTATGCCCTTGCCTCACTTGAGGATCAGTCTGAGATTCTAACAGACCTTGCTGTCAGTCATAGAGTTTAATAGGACAACACCTTGGGTGTCCGGGACACTTCTGATGATGACAGAGCAGGTCACTGTCCATGTGCAAGGAAGACAACAGTGCTCCAACTTTTGCCAACGCTCCTGGAAGGTACAGTGCTCCTCTGATGATTAGGAGGAATTCAGTGCTGCTACAGTTAAACCATCTGCAAAAGCCACAAGCTGTACTAGCAAAAGACCTTTGTGCAGGTGTCAGTAGTGTCTGACCATCTGTGATTTTTCCCACCTCTTGCTGGTAAGGCTATCTGGTAAACACTTTAGATTTGGGGCAGAATACAACTGCATATCTGTCAAGAACACGGAACTATGATAGGCAGGAGTTTGAAAGCACTCAGCTGCAAAATGGGAATGGAGGTGATTTTTGGCATTAGTTTAATCCATATCTGAGACAGAATTGGGTCACACTCCTGGGAAGATGCACATAAAGCATTGGCCAGGGAGGAGAGAGACAATAGCCCTTGTCCTGCCCATTTACCAATGTACTTCCAACAGTGAAAGGACCTTGCTCAAACTATGGAATGTGTAAAGTCCCATCAGGAGATGTCTGGCAGATTTAAATAGGTTCTTGCATTGTTCCTGGATTGCAACTGCTAAGCAAGGAATAAAGAGATTTTGGTAATTTACTTTGGGCAGAGAAGGGAGAGGGCAAGTTTCAGAAGTGTTTGGACAGCTGAGAGGTATGTGGGTGTGTTTGGGACACTTTGGGGATGCTATGGATTAGGTTGGGGAATGTTCCAGGCTGGATGTGCACATATTAGGGACTGACAACTGCTGCTAGGATGCCGTCTTCATGGGTCAATGAGACAGTCTGCATAGTGGAGGACCCCAGTTGGCAGTCTCCATTAGTGAGGGGAGCACAAGATGCTCCCAGTGGGAAATACAGCTCTAGAACCATGTGGATCCTATTCAGACCATTACTGCTAGCCACAGGAGAGAAGTGTTTTGGGGAAAGCTTCAATTCATGCTTCTGCAATGCAGGACATGTGCAGAGCCCCAGCATCTGGCAGAAGGGGAAGGAAAGAATGAGTCTAGCACCACCCCAGTCCCACCCAACATCCCCAAAACCACAGCTCAGAAATCCAGTCTAGTTCACAAGTCTCTCCCTTTTTCCTCTCCTCTTTCTACCTACATGTTTGCTAGAGATGTTGTAACAGGGATAGAGAATAAATCACGTGCTATATCAAAGTGTTCTATCCCTGACTCTGTAAAGACCAGATATTGTGACTTCTTGAAGTGATTTACCATAAAATGACAACCTTTAATGCCCACTGGTGTTATAATCTACTTTATCTTAATACAATCTTACCCTACTGAACCCTCCAGAGTCTTAACATCTATTTTCAATTGACTTTTTTTATTTTTATGACTTGATACTGTGATTACTGCCGCACTCCTGCTCTTTGTGGAAGGAGAAATTAGTAAGTTTTTCCTTAAGCACTTTGCACCAGAACTGAATACCAATCAGCCATTAAGCTGGGTTCCTGCACCTTCTGGATTCATTTATGAACTTTTGCTCTAACTTTCCAAGACACAGCACTTTTCAACAGCAAGTCAGCACATAAGGCCTTGTTCCACTTCCCGTAGGCTCTTATTGTGGGGAGGAAAGGAGAAAGCCACTGAGAGAAGGAATATATGACTTTTCATAGTTATCTCCACAGATATGTTCCTGTATCAGGGCATTGGCCTCATCACATCTTGGAGAGGAGGGTCAAAGCTCTGCCATTTATATAGGAATTATTATCTTCCTTTGCCATCCTTGCTCAGTCTTCCCACCTCCTTTCAGAGCTCACTGCATCTTCCTTTCTCTCCAGGAAATCATTGTTATTAGGCTATACCACATCTTTCTGCTCAAACAGTGATGACACTGTGCTCTTCTGTAACGAACACATTCCAACTGAGGGTCAGGCTACACGATCCAAGACCTGCCAGTTAAACTCTAACACAGATGTGTTGTAATATATTTGAACCCTGAAAGAGTGCCCCAGTCAAACTATAGTTATTCTTATCAGAGCCTCGGGAATTTATCAAGGTTACTGAAACGTAATCCACGCTAAATTGGGAAAGAAGAAGTTGAAAAAACAGAATACCAAGACAGCAAGAAATAGATAACGAAGGACTGTGCTGCACTGGATTGAGACCAATCATATTTTCTGAAAAGTGCATGCAGAGCGCATGGACAAGATAGGGACACCAATTAGGTGGTGTGTGATCGTGTGTACAGCAGTTGGAAAATGTATAACTGGAGCGTAATGTAAACAATAAATGGCTTCTGCGAAATCATTTTGATTTGGTGTTCAGAAGTCCTGAGCTCCCACACAGATATAAGAGGTTCTGTCTCTGCACACAGAAGTTGTTTCTTTCTACCATGGAAACCACTTAGGTCAACATCTGGTCCTTTCTTTCCCTTTCTACCGTCACTAGAAAAGGAGTCAGAACCTTCTGCTGTACCTAGCTTCTTCCATCTCCTCCTGAACAGGGTCTTCTGCTTCTACTAGTCTCCACAACCCAGCAGTGACCCATTCTGGAGCATTTGTATGAACAAGCCTTTAAAGGAGTGCATACACATATGCCACTTCTACCATGATGATGTCTATTTCTTCCATCCCTAAGGATGCATTTGGTCTGTCATTGTGATGACTTGGGTTTTAGCTTCTATATTTTTCAAATCCTGTACTGCCTAGTGTGTAACTCTGAACTTTTGTGAGGTCTATTAACTACTGTTCTCTCATGCTGGTTAGACATAACAAACCTCTCTGGGCTTGGTTTTCAAGGACACCTTGATTGTCCCAGGCCCCAAAATCTGTAAACTAAAAGCCTTTGAAGAGGAGGGGAAAACTTGGGGTAATTACATCATTAACTGAAGTTATAATTGGAAAATTAACCCTGATATGCAAATGAACCAAACTTAAAAGTGTGAGGAACTCATGACCCAGCATCCATCTTGGGTGGAGCCCCTTGTAGCCTCTTGACTGCCCAGGCTGTACCTTTGAAGGCCCTTCAAATAAATACTTACTTGTTTTTAGGTAGCCACATCAAGGCATCAGTTGAAGTATTTCACTGCTGAAGATGGCTGGCTGGCATAAATCCCCGGCAAGGCACTGCAGTGTCACTGAAAAGCAGTTACATTTTGTCCATGCCTTGGATTAGGTTGTGCCCACTTGCACCTTATTGCTGCTAAAATACAAAAAGCTTCCCTTCTGCTAGGCAGCATTTCATACCTGATTTGGAAAAGTATAATTGAGCATATGAAGCTGAGGAGATGAAGTGGAATACACTTGAGTGTTGCAGTGTGCGTCCTGCAACCTTCTCTGGTAGACAGCTTTGCCTGTGGGAAGAATCAGAGGACAATATTTTTGACAGATGTTCATAGATGTTTATTTCTCCCAGCTCCCTCAGGGCTGGGGACCTGGACCAGACTCATTACCCCTGGGCCAAACCCCAGAGTTCCCAGGCAGGGGGACATGAACAGCCACTAGTGTACAGAGCTTGGATACATGGACCAGGGAGCAGGGGTCTGGGAACCCCTGCTGTAACCCATGCTTCCCACCCAGGGCCCATCCCCCCGGGGGTGGGGGTGCCCCAACACATGGGCTCTCATTTTCCTAAACACAGACCTGAAGGGCAGGAGCTGGGTGAGTGGCCTCCTGTAATGGGGGATGCACATGAAACAGGTACAGCCCAGGAGGCTTCGCTGAATAGATACCCACAGATGCCAACAAACACAACCAGACAAAGGCACCTCCCAGCTGCCCATGGTACAAAAGTCTAGATTCCATGAGCTGTAAAATCCCACAGGAAGATATCAGGGCACAGTCTGGGCATTCACTGCTCGTGCCTAGACTGTTGGAGATGAGCCTGTAACATTTATCTCTCCCACTCCTGCTTTTTCAGGATGATCAAACTCTCATCATCTCCCAAATAGCTGACTGCTAAGGCAGCAGGATAAGCTGGCTGCATGAGCAGGTACGCTTGGAACCCAGTCTGCAGAGCTAGTGCCAGTATTGATCAGGAAACCTGTAAAAAATAAACACTCTCTGTAATTACTCAGCCTGATGGATGCCAGTATGTTTGCTTCCTGCGAAGATGCCAATAGCCTAATGGAGCAAGTATCAACATTATGTAATAAAACAGTGCAGGTAATTAGAAAGATCCTGGAAGGACTATAAACAGGAGCATTTTCTATTAACTCTTTCAGTGCAGCATGAGGGAAAGGATGGTGACAATTCTGCTTCATTTGAGGGGAGACAGATTCAATGGGTACTTGAAAAAGAGCTGAGCCAGTAGGTAATCTCATAGAGTTCAAGATCATCCTCTTTTCTGCCACAAAATATCCCCTTGGATATTATAGCATTCTTAATGATCTCATATTAAACAAGGGCCCCACTGCACTGTATTTCTTCTGTATTAATGCCTCAGAGACTTCACCTAAAAAGAGAGAAAAAAATGTGGAGGTGCCTTCCAGAGGACATCAGACAGCCTTCACTTCAACAAGCCTCTGGTACTGGTCCATCAGTGGGCAGGAAGTGGGGAGAAATGTAACCTATTTAAATGCATTAAGTACCTCACCACACCACAGCTGGCAGCATAACAGCTTCATACAACTCTTGTTGAAGCCAGAAAACTCTAAGTATAGGCTTTAGTGAGACATGGGCTTGGCTGGAAAAATCAAATTTCTGACAACTCCTTGCTAAATATTTTAAGCAACACTTGTTTTCCTCCCTCAAGTGTACCTGAAAAATATCATCCTCCTATCAAGGATCATGATTAAGCAACTGTGACCTTCATGTGCATAAATATTAAAGTGCAACTGCTCTGGACAGCAGCTTATGAGGAGATTTTGGAAGAAAGGTCAAACATTTATGTCATGTTCAGCACAGATTAGACAAGGTTTAAGATAGAAAGCTGCATTCAGTGCCTAAGGGGACCACATCAATTCATGTCAACAATCAGTTGGGAAGCCTTGGATAATATTTCCCTTCCTTAATTTCCCCTCAGTCACAGAACAATTATTTTGTTAGTGTTTCAGCATCATTAAGGCTTAACAAACATGTGTTATGGACATGTGAGCTACTTCTTTGCCAGACCCCGATGCAAAGTACTGACATGAGCATAGATGACAAAATATGATCCTGGAGAAGCAGAGATACACAGATTAAAGCTGTGTTGACTGTGTGATTCACTAGATCACAGTAGTCACTAGGGTTTTTATCTAACATATTTGTTACTTTAAATCAGTTACTAAAATGTTTCGCTAATTTCATTTTCATTCCTGGTCATTAGTCATGCTAGGTTGCTTAGTTACAATTGTCATTTGGAAGTATTTTTGCTCCGTGTCTTGACAAGTGATGAGTTGTCTGATTGATTCTGATGTTAATACTGACAGAAATGGAATATAACACTTCTTTTCCTCCTGCCTAGTATGATTGGATGGTATGAATGTTACAGAAAGTGGACACAAAGGAATCGATCTGGACATCTCCCTCATAAAGAAAGTATGTTCCTCCTAGTGATGTCAGTGAGACAACTTGCCTGGAGTGTAAGAAAGGCCAAAATAAACTGATGCAAACAGATGATTATTTGTCTATTCATTCTGTGACAGGCATGTGCTTGAAGACACAATGTGCTCACATACACATGTGCTGGATGTCATTGTCCTGTAGCAGTTGTCCTTACAAGTAACAGTCCCACAACACGTTCTTAGGACAGGCACCCAAACTGTCCAGAAATATGGGATACAGCAGATCCTCAGAGCAGTTGCTCTCACTGAATTGCAACCCCAAGGTAACAGCTCTAAACTTCTTGCTTCCTCTTCCCCCATCCTTTAGTACCCTCCATGCTCCATTCACTTCACATTCCATCTTTTCCCCACACATTAATTGTTGTGTTGCACTAATCCTGCTTACCTTATTCTGCCCTTTGCCCCCCTTGTCACCAGTTTTGCATATTCCTTATGAACAGCAATACAGAAATATGATATGGAATTTTCTAACCGGAGCCCAGAGCCAAGAGCTGGTTGTAAATCATATGAGGAGAGGAGAAAGAGATCAGCACCAGGCTGACGTCTGTCCTCTCATTAGTGATTAAACATTAATAGCAAATCAGAGAATCATATCAGAAATCCCAGGCTGCTCTGGGTTGGGTGGGACCTCGAAGCCCAGCCCATGCCATCCCACCCCTGCTGTGGACAGGGACACTTTCCACTCTACCGGGTTGCTCCAAGCCCGGTCCAATCTGATCTTGGCTCCCCATCCCCACAAAGTACTGGGAAGTCACTTACAGATCACAAGTGGAGAAAAGGAATGAACTTTATAATAAGTGGAACGGGGAAAATAAGGGATTTGGAGGTAAGAAGGGTGCGTGAGGTAACACAAGCCTCACCGTTTGGTGAAAAATAAGGGAATCGACATGATCTTTTCTCATAACACAAATTAGGTTGAATCGTCAGAGAGACAATTCATTGTAGCTCATTTTTCAGGGACTGGGGTGTTGAAGAATCATAGACTCACAGAATGGTTTGGTTTGGAAGGGACCCCAAAGATCATTTAGTTCCAGCCCCTGTCCTGGGCAGGGACATCTCCTACTGGACCCCTCGGGAAGGGCCCATTGTGTCCTGATGCCCAGAACTCAGGTCTGCCCAAAATCAGTTCTTTCTGACATGGGATTTCACTCACCTCGGGTTTTGGGTTAAACACAAACATCATCATGAGGTGCTGCTGTCAGAGCAGTGAGATCCAGCTGCTCCATATGGGTTGGGGACTGCAGATATAAAAATGGAGATAATAGTTCAACAGTTACAAATAGGAGGGAAAATTTTAAAATATCTGATATGGACTTGCATTACAGTGATGAACTTGGGGGTACTCAGCCTGGAGAAAAGAAGGCTCAGGAAGGACCTTGTGGCTCTCCACAATTCCCTGACAGGAGGGGGCAGCCGGGGGGGTCGAGGTCTGCTCCCAGGGAACAGGGACAGGAGGAGAGGGAACAGCCTCAAGTTGTGCCAGGGGAAGGTTAGTCTGGACATCAAGAGGAATTTCTTCATGGAAAGGGTGGTCAGGAATAGGAAGGGGCTGCCCAGGGCAGTGGTGGAGTATCCATCTCTGGAGGTGTCCAAGGAAGGACTATGCATGGCACTCAGTGCTTCAGGCTGGGTGACAAGTTGGGGATCAGGCACGGGTTGGACAGCTGGAGGGCTTTTCCAACTATTTTTCCAAATAGTTCTGTGATTCTGTGACTACAAATCAGTTTAAGTTCAGGACATTATTAAAAGACATCTTTTATTCAAGGAAGACCCAGACATGAAACACCTTATATGGGGAAAAAGCAAGTAGGCAAGAAGAGTGTCCTAAAACAAAACCCACCCCAAAACCTGGAAATAACAAACAAAACAAAACAAATTATTACTAATTTTTATTGCCTATACAGCATATAAACACGGGCAGATTGTTTCTTTGCAATCTTGCCACCAATAAATAAAACAACAGGCAATGCTTTCATTTCACTGTGAGTCTAGCACTGCATTTTGGAATTCCTTTCTTCCAAAGAGAGTTTAAAGAACCTTGATATCCAACCAGGGAAGTGTTCCTGTGCTCCTCTGCACCCATTCCCTAAATCAACAACAATCAGTAGAAGGAACAGTCTGATTTCTGGCTGTCAAGGTGTTCCTAAACACCAGGAATTTGTCTCAAGTTATTTGTTGCCGTTCTGCTATAAAATCAAAGGTGTCACCTGCAGACAGGTGGAAGGGAAAGGGATCCAACACAATGGGAAGGAGGGACTGGGAAAGGGAATAACCCAGTGATGTTGTGTGTAGGGGAGGCCAAATCACAGGCAGATATTAATGATTAGATACTACTTATTGGACATTAAATGTTAGATATTAAATATCAGCTATTAAAAAGGCTGCAGGGGATTCACCCAGCTTGTTCAAGCTGGCTTTCACACAGCTTGTTCAAATCCAGGAAAAATAGTGGGAAATTAAACCCAGGGCTTTTCCATTCCAGGGTCACCCAACTCCTGCAGCACTTGTGCCTCTCAGAGGAGTCACAGCCTCCTTGTTGGCAGATCTGCTCTGCTGGTGGCACCTGATCCAGGTGCTGCAGGACTGCAGGGATGTCCGCATGAGCTGGCAGCTCCAGTTCGGCTGGAGTGAGAGATGAAGCCCAGGAATATTGATTGGTGAAAGTACATGATCTTGCCTCAGGAATGCACAAACTTCCCATCTGGACACATCTTCTGTGAGTTTTTCCATCTTCACTCAGAAGCAGCCGGCGCAGGCAGCGTTGGCACAGATCTCACACAGGTCGTCCTCGGCAGCCAGGCCTGTCCGGGAGAAAGGTGGGATTCAGTCAGATGCCAGGAGGGCAGAACCACTGTCAAAGCACTTGGAGATGACTTTGCATTCCTGTTTTATCATTTTAAAAATCCTTGTAGGTAATACTGCTCTAAGTAAAATTAACTCATGCTGAAATCTGGCTGAAGGAATGAAATCATACCTGAATTCCTTGGGAAGCAATGGGAATATATGGAAGCAAGAGGAGAACAGGGCATGGCAGCGTTTCGTCCTAAAGCTTTCCTTGTACTGGACAGTAGATAAATGCAATATAATAACATAAAAAAGCAAACACTGCAGCAGCAGCAGCCCATGGCAGAGGGACTTTGGACAAGGGGGAATTGATTAAGCTGAAGAAGGGTAGATTTAGATGAGATATTGGGAGGAAATTCCTCCCTCTGAGGGTGGTGAGGCCTTGGCACAGGTTGCCCAGAGAAGCTGTGGCTGCCCCTGGATCCCTGGGAGTGTCCAAGGCCAGGCTGGATGGGGCTGGGAGCAGTCTGTCCCTGCCCAAGGCAAGGGATGGAACAGGATGAGCTTTAAAGTCTTTCCAACCCAACCATTCTGTGATTCCATTATTCTACTGGGATTAACTTTTCCATGGTCACAGCAGTGGGATGTGCTCAGGGAACAGCTCAGCTCAGCACTGCAGGAATTTTCCTTAGAGGGTTTGTAGAGCCCAACCCTTGCAGGAGAAAGGGCAGCACAAACCCTCCCAGCTGCCCTAGAAGTGACACAGCAGTAATTCCATGGCTTTGCCTCCTGCTATTGGGATGTTTAAAGTTGAAAAGTGTGGTAAAAATGAAAACTACGAAATATGAACTACATACTCAGCCTCCTAAAAATCATGGGTGCATCTTCCCTCTTGCACACAGGCCGGAATTCCTCAGGGAGGTGTTTTTCTTGGCATGGGGAATAGCTGGCTATGGGAACCATCATGCGAGGGTTGATGTGTCTCTTCCCATCCATGAGCTCCTTCAGCTTCCTCACAGACTCCAGGGAGAATTTCAAGTCTCCATCCTGTGCAGAACCAGAAAAAAAGAGGTGTCAGGAAGTCAAGCCTTTGGCAAATCCATTCCATGTCAACCAGGAGTTCTCCCAAAAATATAACAGAGGGAAAAGAGAGTGTTGAAAGGAAGACGAGATAAAACCTGTGCAGAATGAGGGCAGTGGGCAGGGGGAGAATTCGGGCCTGGCTCGCCCCCATGAGAAGACCCATAAAATCTGGGAAGATCCAGGCGGGGAATCTTCAGCCTAGAAAAGAGATGACTGGGCAATGTCCCAGAGTCCTGGAATGGATTGGGTTGGAGGGGACCTTAGAGCTCTCCTCATTCCACCACCCACTGGGCCAGGTTGCTTCAAGCACCATCCAGCACTTCCAGGGATGTGTGGTAGAGATTTACAAAATCATGAGCTGCATGGGGGTAAATGGGAATTTATTTAGTTCATTCTTTCTCCTAACACAGCAGTGGAAGTGACAAGTGTTGACTGTGACCTGGCAAGGTACAAACAACACAACAGGAGCTCTTCTTTCACACCACACATTGTGAAGGGCTTAAACCCTTCACCCCAAGACATTGTGGAAAGTTTCCATTAATTTAGAATCACAGAATCTCTCGAGTTGTAAGGGACCCACAGGGATCATTGACTCCAGCTCCTGGCCCTGCAGACAGCCCAACAATCCCACCCTGTGTCAATTTAACACTTGCCCACACGATTCATGAAAAGCAAGGTTTTGGAAGCATAAATATTACATTTCTGACTCAAAGCTCATGCCAGAAACCTAAGGAAGCTAGGACAGGACTCTGAGAAATATTACTCTATGTTTTAGTTGCTTGTCCCTGTGCATCAGTTAAGGGTCATTCCTCAGTTTCAAAAGAATTCCCCTTTTGGAGGTCATAAATTTAAATTGCAGGTATTGCGGCTGTTTAACCAAGTGCACAACATCTGTGCCTGTCTGCAGATAATTAGAGTTTGTCCTAGAAGACAAATAAGAATTTTCAAACTGATTTTCATCTGCCGTTTTAACATGGTTTCATGGCCAATATGTAGTCAGTAAGGTGATGTGGGAGCTTCCAACCCCATGGCAGGGTTTGGAACGAGATGAGCTTTATTGTCTCTTCCAACCCAAACCATCCTGGAATTCTGGGATCAAGTAACAGCTCCTCATCCAAAGAAATAAAATTCAGTGACTCTGATACAGCACAAAACAAAATATTAGCATTTTTTTCACCCCTCATGAGTCCAGTGGGGAATAGTGTAAGATAAGTGAGGAGGGGATTTGATTCAGACTGGGGTTTTGGAGGGTTTTTTTGAGAATTATTTTGGTGTTAAAAGTTTTAAAAAACCAATCAGATAGACTTTGGACATGCATTTGCTTAACTAAGTCAAATTCCTTTCTCTTGCAATCAGTTTATGATCTTACCCAGGTTAATTTATCACTTGAACTCAATGATCTTAGAGATCTTTTCTGATCTTAATGATCACATAAAGGTTCATCAGGCACTGGCACCAGCTGCCCACGGCAGTGGTGGAGTCACCATCCCTGGATATGGCACATGGGGACATGATGGATCTCTTGGTGCTGGAGGAACAGTTGGATTTAATGATCTTAAAGGGCTTTTCCAACCTAAACAACTTTCTGATTTTGTGATCAGCCCTAGCTGCCTATGAAAAATTCACTTTTCCTGTATAAAGGCAGCTCTAGATTCAGCTGTCAGCCACACACCTCAGAAGCAAAACCCATAGGACTAAAAAAAGAGTGGATTTCCACAGGCACAATTTCAGAGAAAGCAGGAATTGGGAACAAACCCTGAGATCTGCAGGTCCTGGGGACAAAAAGAACAAGGGAACAGAAAAACAGAAACAAAACCCTGCCTCCTCAAGTAAGAAAGACGTGTTAGAGAGAGCTAAATCTGACATATTATGGGACAGGGAAAGGAAGTCTTGGAAATTATTTCAGGGAAGAAGAGTGGAAGGCAATTTTTTGTAGTGAACAATAAAAGAATCAGTCAGACCTAAAAGACCTCAGGTGAAAGGAGTGTAACAAACTCAGAGTTCACTGAAAGTACAGTGGTGAAAACAGAGATTTAATGATTAATGAAAGAAAAATTCCAGCTCAAACTTCAGAGCTTCGCTTCCTAATCTTTTAAGCAGCTATTCTCATTTATGATTTTTTTTTTACGGCTATAAGTGGAAAACTGGGATGTTTTTCACTGGGTAGGAAGCTGCTCGCTCCTCTGGAACTGCTGAAGAATGTTTTGAGAGAAAATAATAGCTTAAATCTGCTCCCTCTGGATATCTCTGCCATCCAAAGGACAAAAAGAGGATAGTCCAGGACACAAAGATACCTTATCCCTGGAAATCTGCTGCACACACATAGAGAGAGTCAGTAACTTTTTAGCATGTATTAGTTTTCCTGGCTCCCCAAGGAAGTTGTTTACATTGCAATCAGACTGAAATCTCCCACACTGTTTCTCACTATGAGAGCAGAGAGATCCAAAGCTCTCCCAATGACAGACCAGGGCCCTGAACCCCTTCTTAACCCCTTCCACGTTGCATGGAATATCAGACATAGGTGCTGAGTACTTGGAAAATTTCATAGAGCCTCCTCTAATCATTTTTCTGCCTATTAATATCTAATTGGATCCAGCTAAGCTCTTCTTTGCCCTTTTTTTACAGGCTCCATCCCATAAACAGGGATGTGTGCAGGCTCCATCCCCTAAACTCACAGATCATTTCCATAAAGAACTTCCTGCCTAGAACCAGGTAACACTAGACAATTTCTCCTCTGTAACACCTTGTTTTCATCACTTTCTAAAGTAAGCACTTTCATTGCATGTGGCTTTAGGTCCAGGAGAAACCTCCAGGTGAAAAGCCTCAGTCCCTAAGGGATTTCAGAGCAGAGTTATGGCTGGAGAAGGTAAATAAACAGCAGCAGCATTTCATGATACCTGAAGTGTTTTACAGAAGGAAAACCCAGAGCACAGGGAGATGCAGGTGGAAAATTAGGCAGAGCAAAGCAAAAATTCAGGTCTATTAATTTAGTACAAGATTCCTGTTGCAGCCAGAATTTTTAAAAATATCAGCCCTTTGTTGTACTCGTAATACTAAGAAATGAAAGAGAAAAAACTCACCTGAACATAGACTGCCTGGGAGATGTGCACCAGGACAAGGACTGCCAGGACTGTCCAGGAAAGAAAGCTTTTCATAGTGCCTGCAAAGCCAAACCTCTCCTCGCCTGGATAGATTTTTATTTCCTCTGCCTTTGGCCTTTCTCCTCCTTTTTTGTGTCTCTCAGACTTTCTCTCTTCTGAGGTCTCAGACTGCGCACCAGTCAGAGCTTTATAAAGACTTCACACAGCATTAGGTTGGTAATCCATTAATCCAAACTTTTATTGACATATCATAAAGCCTGAGGGGACTCTCAGTTATCTGCTCAGTAGCACAGCAGGTCAGTCACACCCAGTCAGATCCTGGATTTATGAATTGCTCACACTTTGAGACACTGGCCGTGATGTGGGTGGGCAAAACATTCCAAACTGCAATAAATCAATGGTGGAGATTGAGCTCAGGCAACACCTGAAAGTCCCCGTAATTATGGCCACTTCCTGCAGAGCTGGGAGTAAAAAAAAGACATTTGAAAGATGATAGAAAAAAACGGATCCTGTCAGTTGCCCATTCTGGGAGTTCCAGGAAATAAGAATGTAATCACAGAATCATGGAATTGTTAAAGCTGGACAAGCCCTCTAAGATCATTGAGTACAACTGTCAACCCAGGACCTGGTGGTTGTTCACCACTAACCGTGTCCCCAAATGCCACATCCACATGTTTTTTGAACATTTCCTGGGATGGTGACACCACCACTGGCCTGGGCAGCCCCTTCCAGGGCCTGACCACCTTTTCCACAAAGAGATTTTCCCAACATCCAACGTAAAGCTCCCCTGGCACAACTTGAGGCCATTTCCCCATGTGCTGTGCTTTGTCACCCCACTCCTGTCAGGGCTTTGGAGAGAGCTAAGGACCAAGGCAGAGAAGCCCAGGCTGTACCTGCACATGCACAGCTATAAAATGTCATCTCTGCTCTTTTCAGCCCCTAATTAAAATGCATGTGTTAAAAGGCACGGGGGGTGTCATTAAGGACAAAGGCTGCCAGGAATCAAATCCATTTCTCCATAACTTCCATGCTTATATAGAAACATGGGAAAGTCACACGAATGGTGAACCACCAATGTGCCTCACTTCGGTTCTGACATCAAGCTCAGGTCCTTTAATCTGTAAATGATTTCTGGAATTTTGTGGGTTTGGACTAACACAGATACCAGGAGAACAATGTTCCTGATCCCAGCAGAACAGGAGAAGGCAACAGTCACCCACTGAGCACCTTCCTCAAGTCTCAGCAGTGCTTTATGCCTCAAAGGCTCCAGTTCTTGCTGAAACCCAAATTGTTGATCAAGTTGCAGTGAAAGTAACCTTTCTGCTTGGGGTAAAATTCCAGAATCAAAGCAGCCGAGTCCCCAGGCAGGGGGCTTGAAGGGAGGGAATGGGACTTTTCTGATTCATTATAACCCAAAAATTACTGTAGACTTGAAGCTGAGCTGACAATGCAGAGTGTGGACTGACAGACTTTGCTTCTCTTCTCTCCATAAGCCTCATCCTTGAAATTTAAACCCCTGAAAGGATCTTTATTCCTACAAGACAATCCTGTTTCCTCTGCTGTAATGATTTCTCTGCTTTCTGCTGCCCTGGCCAGCAGCCAACAGCATTTGCAACACCACAGCAGCCCAGGCCTCCGCCCTTAATTACTTTAATGTGGGTTAAGGGTGGAACAGCAAAGGGCAGAGCAAAAACCTCTGAGAACATTTCCACTGGTAATTTTTATAACCATTTCCTTCTCCAAAACCTGGTTTATCCTCAACCCTTTAAGCCCTGAGTACAGCTTGGCAGAAACTAAACAACAGATCAAAGAGGCTATGACGGAACCAGAGAATTGTTAAAGCTGGAAAAAAACAACAAGATTATCAGGTCTGACCGTGGAGAGAACCCAGAGAAGGACAAGCAATTTTGGAGAGGTGCCACAAGAGACAACACTGAACCAACAGACGCAGACAGAGTTGTAGTCAATGGTTCTATGTCCAGTTAGGGGTCATGTAGCTCAGGGCCCTGCCTTGGACCAGTGCTCTTTGATACCTTATCAAGAACACAGTGAGGTCGAGCACACCCTTAGCCTGCTGGCATGTGACAGGAAACTGAGCAGGACAAGTGATGCACCCAAAGGATGGGACCATCCTGGAGGACCTGGACAAGCTTGAGAAGTGCATCCATGGGAATGTCATGAGGTCCTACACATGAGTTGGGAAAACCCCCGGTCTCAATCCAGGCTGGGAATGAAGGGCTTGATAGCAGGACTTGGTGTGGAAGGACAAGAGAGGGACAAGCTCACTTCTGGACTGATACTGAAGTTGCCCCAACCCATGTTCAGGACCTTGTATTTGGCCACCTTGATCCTCTTGAGGTCCCTATGGGCCCACTTCTGGAACTTGTCCAGGCCCCCTGAATTGCATCCTGTCTCCCAGGTGTGTCAACTCTACTGCTCAGCTCAGGGTCATCTGCCAGCGTGCTGAGGGTGCCCTCGACCCCACTGTCTGTGTCATTGATGGAGATATTAAAAAGCACTGATCCCAGTATGGACCCTGAGGGACACCCCTTTGTCACGGAGCTCCATCTGAGCCCTTCACCACTACCCTGTATGTAGTACATCCAACCAACTCCATATCCCCTGAGCAGTCCATCCACGAAATTGGAATTATTCCAATTTAGAGAGAAGGATGTCTTGGTTTTGCTGTGCCCCTTTGCTCCTCAGGGTCACGGTGCAGGTCCCTGCGGGGCCATGACCCCACACCACACCCACGTCCCAGTTCCACTTCTCTCTGGGGTTGTGGAGCTCCAGCTGCTTCATCAAGTTCATGGGGGACCAGGAACTGTTCTGTTGGAGGTATAGTGAGGAGGGCAGAAACCCTCTGCTCACCAGGTCTGCTCCCGGAGATTCTGTGGGCTCTGAGACACCTCTGCCCTCCAGATCCAGCCTCGCCAGCCCAAGACGTGGGTAAGGCCAGGCCCAAAACCAGAGGAACCCACTCGTGTCCCACCTGCTCCATCCTGCTTGTAGCCATCCTGGGGCTGGAAGGTGGGTCTGGTTGTCCCAGTCCCAGGCTCCTTCCCTGCTGTGCAGAGCAAGTTCCCACCCCGAGGTGAGGGACTTCTATACCTTTATTCCAGTTTCTGCTCAGCAGGACCTGGGTGGTTCCCACAGACCTTGGCTCCCCATTCATCGAAGCTTTACGTTATTTATACATTTTAGCAAACAAAGGCTTTGATATTCACTGGCTGCATGTTACAGAGTTGTCTAATTAATATTCTATCTTCTATTGGTTAAATGATTGTCTCCCTTCTCACACTAATTAGTCTGCAGGCTCAGTCCTGTCCATCTTTGCAGTCGGTGGGATTCTGCAGTCGGTGGCCATGTGTCGGTTGTTGTGTTCACCCCCTGCCAAAATCACCTTTCATAGATTCAACACCTCAGACTGATGAGCTGGCCCTGTTTGTTCCTCCTTAGGCCCAGCCTCAACAAGCCCTGAAGGCTGTGCACCCCTCAGAAGGACCTGAACAGGTTGGAGAGATGGGCAGGGAAGTTCAACGAGGCAAATGCATGAGGAACAACCCCAGGCACCGGCACAAGATGGGGGTGACCTGCAGGAGCAGCTCTGCAGGGAAGGACCCAGGGATCCTGGAGACAATGAGCTGTCCCTGACCCAGCAGAGTGTCCTCAGGGCCAAGGAAGCCAATGGGATCCTGGGGGGCACCAGGAAGAGCACTGCCAGCAGATGAGGGAGTGCTCCTGTCCCTCTGGTCAGCCCTGGGAGGCACATCTGGAGTGTCCACTTCTGGACTCCTTGGCACAGCAGGGACAGGCAGCTCCTGGAGCAGGGCCAGTGAAGGCTGAGGAGATGAGGAAGGGCCTGGAGCATCTCCCTGCCTAGGAAAGGCTGAGGGAGCTGGGGCTGTTCAGCCTCTGGAGGAGACACAGCTGAGAGGGGCCCTCATGCCTGTCTGTCCCTGTCTGCCGGGAGGGCTCAGAGCAGGGACCAAACTCTGCTCCAGGAGGCCCAGCAATGGAACAAGAGGAACAGGCAGGAACAGATGCCCAAGAAATTCCAGCTGAACATAAGGCAGAACTTCTTTGCTGTACAGTCACCGAGCCCTGAACAGGTGGTCCAGAGAGGGAGTGGCATCTCCCTCAGTGGGGATATTTCAGACCTATGCAGACACAATCCTCTACCATGTGCTCTGGTATGGCCCTGCTAGAGCACAGAGGTAGGACCAGATGAGCCACTGGGGCTCCTTCCTATCTCACTCATCCTGGGATTCTGTGACTGGAGTTGGCCCATCTGGACCATCAAACACCATTGTCCCAACCAGGGGCTCAGTCCTTGGTGTGGAGCAGCAATTTGCACAATGAGGTGATGGATTTCTAGGTCTTTATTTCTTTGTCCATGGTGTTAAGCGGTATTCCTTGTTCTGCGGTATCATGTGGCTCTCCCCATGTCTCGGTTCCACTGTCCTCTGTTTGTGGAGTTCCAGCTGCTTCACCAAGCTCAGAATCAGGAGCTGTTCAGGATTCAGGGAGGAAAGCAGAGACCTTCTGCTCACCAGGTCTGCTCCCGGAGGTTCTGTAGTCTCCCAGACACCCCAGCCCTGCAGTCCCAGCCACGCCAGCCCAAGACCTGGGAGAGGCCAGGCCAAACGACAGAGGAACCCACCCATGTCCCTCCTTGCCCCATCCTGCCTGAGGCTGTCACCTGGGGCTGGAAGGCACATCTGGTTCAGGGACAGCTCCAGGACCCCCTACACCCACCCAGCAGCACAGACAGTGCTTCCCGGGGGCTGCTGTCAGGCAAGGGAGGAATGTGCTGCCACAGGAAAATGCATCCAGTGCTTGGAAATACTTACCAAGGGAATTGTCATAGGACCTTTTCCGGAACAAGCTGATCTGCAGGGCCTTCTTGCACTGCTCCCGGGCAACTTTGTATGGCTTCAGATTTAGCAGGACCTGTTTTGCTCGTGGGGTCCTGCAAGGCAGGGACAGATTCCCCTGTCAGTCCCTGGCTGGAATCCTGCCTGGCCCAGCTCCTGATGATTCTGTGTCCACATTCCCTTCGGCCCCACCACCCCCTTCAGCATGGCTACATGGGACACCAGGATCAGGGGCTATCCCAGGGCATGCCCATGCCAGGGGATGTCCAAGGGACAATATCCAGCCCAGGGTTCAGGGCTCCACTTCCTTGATGCCAAAGGGGTCCCTCCCACTCAACCTGCTCAACCCTCCCTAGCCCTGCTGGGTGCTGCCACACTCTTACCTTCGCTGTGGTCTCCCCCCATGAGGGGACGGTGTCTTCTCCTTTCTCTCTGGGGACAAAGCAGCAGCCACTTCTGCCACAGCAGCTGCTTTCTCCTTCTTTAGCCTTTCAGATCCTCCAGGATGGGAAGGAGCAGCCACTTCTGCCACAGCAGCTGCTTTCTCCTTCTTTAGCCTTTCAGATCCTCCAGGATGGGAAGGAGCAGCCACTTCTGCCACAGCAGCTGCTTTCTCCTTCTTTAGCCTTTCAGATCCTCCAGGATGGGAAGGAGCAGCCACTTCTGCCACAGCAGCTGCTTTCTCCTTCTTTAGCCTTTCAGATCCTCCAGGATGGGAAGGAGCAGCCACTTCTGCCACAGCAGCTGCTTTCTCCTTCTTTAGCCTTTCAGATCCTCCAGGATGGGAAGGAGCAGCCACTTCTGCCACAGCAGCTGCTTTCTCCTTCTTTAGCCTTTCAGATCCTCCAGGATGGGAAGCAGCAGCCACTCCTGCCACAGCAGCGGCTCTCTCCTTCCTTAGCCTTTCAAATCCTCCAGGACGGGAGGCAGCAGCCTTCCCCGGATTCCTCTGCTCTGCCAGGGGTGGAAGCTGTTACATGAAGAAAAGGGTAGGCAGCTCAGATATTTTGGCAACAATAAGGGTCCCATCCTGCAGCCCATGACTCAAGGAACAATTGGATTCCTCCTCTCTCCCCAGAGTTCTTGGAAGTGACCCTCTGCTTCCTGAAGAAGCCTGGACACCGAAGAGGTTCAGTTCAGAGAAAGATTTCTTGCAACACAGTACAGAATGATTAAGTTGTTCCCAAGACTGAATGGAGGACCCAAAAGACATCCCAGAACAAAAACATCCAAAGGGATCCTTTCAACAGCCTCCCTGCAGTGATGCAGTGTCACACACCTGGACACATGTCCCCTGCCTGGTGGGAGTTGTCAGCCCAGCTTTGGGTGCTTCCATCCCCTCGGTGGCTCTGCCCTTCTTCCCAGACTTCTCAATAGGAGGCAGCAAACTGCAAAGACACCACGCAAGCATTTTTTCTGAGAAGAGTGGGAGCATCTTCTCCCTGTGTTTTCCAGACCTCTCCAAAACTCTGCTGCCCTCTTCCCATGCCACCAAGGCCGTGGGCATGTGCCCATATCTGCTCTCCATAAGTACAGGCAGCATGGCCAAAGGTGACAGCTCCTCACACCTGTCCAGGAGCATGGGATTATCCAAAGCCAGCTCTCCCAAACTCTCACCTCCCTCTCTGCACTCCACCATCAGCCTTTTTCTTTTCCTTTCCCTTCACTTTCACATCACATATCTGACTTGGAGAAAGACGCGGACGAAGAAGGAGGCGTTCGCTGGGAGAGTTCCCTGAAGAAGAAAAAGAGGAAGCTCCTCTCAACTTCATCTCCAGAACATTTTGGACATGAGGGATCTCCCAGCCTTCCTGTCCCAGAGCAGTCCCTTTCTGTGAGGGCCATGCTGTTCCATGGTCCTGTCCCACTGCTTCCTTTGGTCAAATTCTCTTCGGCATGGAGGATGTCAGTTCCCAGAAGGGAACATACCTGGAGTTGTTCGGCGCTTGGTGTTGGTTTTGCTTGTGGTTCCAGTGCCTAGTAGGGAAGCACTTGCAGGATGTGGCTGGGACTTCCCATCCGCCTGCACAAAGCTGCAAAGAAGGTGGTAACACCAGTTTGAGTAAGGGCAGCAGAGTCCCTGGCAGCCTCTGGGAAGAAGTTGATTTCAGGCATCCAGTTTTCCAAAGGAGACATAACACTGGAGCATGGGCAGAAGGGCCTCCTTCCATTAGGGCTCCTCTCAGCCAGCTCTGGGATCCCCCTCGTCAGAGACACTTTCCAGGGAAAACAAACTCGCAGTGACTGAGAACACCCCAGGCTCTGGGGCTTGTTTGTTCTCAGTCTTTCTCAAAGGAAAAGGAAGGAGCTGCTGGAGCTGTCTGCTCCATGGCCCCCAACTGTGTCCCCAGGATCATTCCCACAGTGGTGGGAAGGTAAAGTAGGCCCTCTTCCCAGGGAATCCACCTGAAACACTCCCCAAAGAAGCCAGAATGGCCACGGACCTTGCACAATTTCAATTCCACCTCCAAAATTAAATATGTCCAAGGATTCCTCCCACATGGGAGAAGCCTAGACAAAAAGGTGTTGCTGGTTATTACCCGCCATGTACAGAAACAATTGCACTCACTGTGGCAACACAAGGACACCTCCAGGAGGAATCTGGGAAATGTCATTTTCTGTGTGGTCTATGAATAATGGCTTCAGATTTGGTGACTGCAACAGGGACAGAGACATGTCAGGATCCAAGGCACAAAACCCCTCTACCACTCCCAGATGCCTCTCCTCAACCCCCAGGCCCAGCTGTCTCTCCACCACCCTGTACCCCTACACCATCCCAAATCCGTGAGCATTTCCACCGCCTTGGCATTTTGGGACAAGGCCAGCAGTGTCTCCACAAGAGCCAAAGCCCAGAGCTAATTCCCTGGGAGCAGGAGAGCAGGCTCAGCTACCAGGACCATGGAAAGCTGTCCAAGGCCACAGCTGTGTCCCCAGGAGTTTGAGGGCACGTGAAACACTTGCTAGACTCACCTGGAGTAAGCCCTCTGCCAGGTCCTCCGACTGAGCCACCTTTCTGATCAAGCCTTCAAAGAACCTCATGGCCACGTGGCTTCCCCGGCAGACCAGGATGCCAATGTCCTTGAACACAAAGTCAAAGTTCTGGCCACTGGCCAAGGCCCACACGCAGATCTTTAAGGTGGCCTTGATGCACATCACGATGGTGGCCTTGGGCCTGTGCAGGCGCAAGGCCACCTCAGCACAGACCAATTCATCAGCTTTGGAGAGCCCTGTGGAGAAACCATCCAACACAGTCACTCACTCAGCCTTTCTGTGGGCCCTCGAAAACCACCACAGCAACTCTTCACCCAGCAGCAAATGTCCTGCTTTTCTGCCAGGAGCCCCTGTCCCTGCACTGCCAGCTCAACCACCATGCTCCAGCCCCACAGCTCCCAGGTGGCTGCAGGAGCCAGCAGGAATGCCTTCCAAGGCAGTGGGGATCATCAGCTTCACTAGTGCCAGGAGATTCTCAGGAACACCTCCAGGAGTTCTCCAGCAGCAGCCAGCACACTCCTGCACCCAGAGAGCCCTGGAGGGGCTGCTGGAGGCACCTGTCCATATCCAGGGGGAGCACAGAGCTGAAGGGCTCATCTTACCAGGCACGGGGCTGTTCCCATGGAGGAGCTTCTTCCCCACCAGCAATGGCTTGTTCAGATCAAATTCCGGACTGTCCACCATGAAACCTTCCCCTTCTCCATGCCAGATGGGTCTTTTCATAATGTGGATGGTACCCAGGCCCATCAGCCCAACTCTCTGGAAGAAAAAGCAGGCGATCAGAGGACAGACAGGAGGGAAAGCTAATGGTGATCTGTGGCCTTTACAGCCCTGCAGCTCCAAGGCTAGAGATGGAGCCCTCAGGAAAGCTTTAGAGAAGAGCTTTTCACTCCAGATGGCTCCTCACTCCCTCCTCTCCAGGATCTGCAGTATCCAAGACATGTGGGAGAAACCACTGGAGCCTGGGAAGGCCCAAGGAGTGCAGAAGCACTGCCTGGGCATCTGTCCTTCCCAGCCATCCTGAGAAAGACTCCAAAGAGGAAATCCAGTGTCCTCTGACTCAAGTGCTGCTTGACTTCTTGCCTGTGCTCACAGTGGGTCTCTGACCAAAATGCACGGTCTGCCTGAGACACTTCTTCTGCCCTCTAGGCTGGGTGAGGGGCAGGCAGGATGGGGAAGGATCAGGAAACCCCCAAGGTCTGAGGGAAGACCATGAGGAAACCAGTCCCACCTTCTTCAGCAGCAGGTCCTGGCGATAGCACTCAGACACACAATCCCAAACTTTAGTGATTTCTGTCGCAAGAAGAGAAAGGGCCATGTTGAAATTATGAAGTTCGTCATCCCCACCTCTCCTTCCTAATGTCCTGTTCTCCAAAGGGATCCTCTCCCTGGGCAAAGCCACCAACACATTCCCACCCCAGGGATAGGAGGATGCCAGGACCTCAGGGGATCTCAAGGCCTTACCATCCTTGTGGAAGTACACGAGATCCGGAGACAGTGCAAGGAGGAAGCTGGGGTAAACCTCTGTCATGGCTGCAGTTCCTTGGGCCCGACTTCTTCCTCTCCTCCTGTCCATCCCACCATGGCCCCAGGACGGGGGGGACAGTGTTGGTACAGTGGGGCACCACAGCTCGGCTGGTTCTGGCTCTCAGGGACGTAGGTGTTACGGTTCCATGGAAGCAGAACGTCCCATTGTGACCTCACGTGTGTCACCGAGGGCCTGCAGAGCCACACACAGACACGCCCCTGCCCTCAGGCTTCACCCTACAGGGGAAGGAGGCTGCACTCCTCGTTTTGAGGGGCTGCCCCCATGCAGGCACTGGCCTTCCAGACAAGCCTCCCACAACCACTGCTGAAGCACACGGGAAAATCGGATGGAAATCAATTTAGAATGATTTACACAGACACTGGGAGTTGCTGTGTTACGAGTTAGAAATTTGGCAGAAAACAAACCTAGTGTCCCAGCTGGTCCTGAGGGATCAAGGGGGCTGGGGGGCAGCAGGGCTAAATTCCTGATAGGAGCCAGTTCCACCTGGCAAGTCTGGTCACATCCAGTGGGAACTTTCACAAACACTGAGAATTCTCCAACAGTGCAGTTTGTTGGAGCAGCAGGTTACAGACTTTTGTTAGACTGAGTGATAAATGCACTGGACCTGCAAAAGCTGCACAAGACAAATGTTCCCAGAAATTCTTTGATGCAGCTGGAGACACAAATCTTTACTAAGGGGTGTCCCTGCTTTGGGGACGAGGGAGGAGTAGCCTACTTATCTGTAAATGAGGAATATCAAGAGTCGTAACAAGAGAGATTACAAAGGCTCTGGGTCTTCGCAAGGGCTTTCCACTACCAGAGGGCAGGGATAGATGGGATATTGGGAAGGAATTCTTCCCTGGGAGGGTGGGCAGAACAGAACGTGACACCTGAGCATCACTCCCTCTCCCACCTGGCAGATTCCGAGGATAGGCCTCTGCCTGATAACCCATCACCCCCTCAGCAGGTGATCACTGATCACTGGCTAACTGGATACGCGATTACCAATTACGGGGATCCCGATTACCCTGTACCAGATCCATTCCTATGCTGGGCATAATGAAAACAAACCTGCAGCACAGCCCCAGAGAGCTATAAAGGTGCCACTGCAATCACAGATTCATTTCCTATGTCAAAACACTCTACGCAGCTTTACCCAGGAATTTACCCAGGGGCATCCGTTCTAGGAAGGGGATAACCCAGGGACATCCCCTCTAGGCAGGATGAAGGGGACAACCCCATTAAACTGTCCCTCCAAATTCCAGGTTGAACTCTCATCCCCTAGGTAGGTACAAAATTGGGGTACATTTCATACCCTATTAACCACAACTGTGCAAAGTGCTGTGGGTGGGATCGTGGTCAAACCTCCTGTTCTCTGTGGTCCCAGTGTACTGGGGACCCTGTTCCTGGGTAGGAGTTGTTGGGCATTGAGCAGAAGAATGAGACCATGCCCTGCCCCATGTTATTCTCAATGCCACAGCAATGCAAACCACAGGACTTCGCTCTGGTTCTGTATCTGCACTGTGGGCCCTGTCACGTTCGCAGCTTTGCGTTTTCTTCTCCATTTTATGCTTCCAGCACTGGGGAGGCCCTGCCTCGAGTGGTTGTGTTGGGCCCCTCACTACAAGACAAACCTTGATGCGCTGGAGGTTTGTGGAAAATTGTCCAACCAGGAAAAGTGTCCAACTCTGTGGCCACAGAGCTGCTGTGAGGTGGGGAAGAACTAATGGAGCTGTTCCGAGCCATCTCTGAGGTGGGATAACCCAGGCTCTTGGGGGAATAGATCCCTTGGAATGGATGAGAGTGAAAGGACACTGAATGATTGGTGTTTATATACATATATACATATATATTTATATATATGTCACGTTTATTTTAACACTTTGGTTGAAATGGAAGTCACCTATGTAGCCATTTTAGTTATTTCCTTTAGAAATATACCAATATAAAAGTATAAAAATAACACTTTAGAAAATACATAAGGAAAAGAAAGAAAAAAAGAAAGGATAAGAGTAGAGAGTGGAGAGGAAAGGTCTCACCACCCATGGGTGCAGTGACAAGACTTGGTTGTTGTAATTTCAGTGTCCACGATCAAAGTGATGGTCACAGTCTGGATCCATCAGGGGTGGGGGAAGCTCCAGAAACACAAAGTTCAGTGGGTTAATACAGACTCAGTCTCGGTGGGAACATCCAGGTACCTTCCCTGAGGTCAGGAGCTTTACACTGTCCGATGTAACACTGGGGTCATGCGCCGTCCTCTGGTGGGAGGCCCAGAAATGAGTCTGTGGGCCCTTCAGGGTCTCTGATGGTTTGTGCCCCTCCTACGACCTGACTCTGCCTCTCCCTGAGTGTGGCTGAGCCAGTTCTGCCCAATCAGAAGGGATGAAACCCCTCAGCCCTCCAGGGGAGTGTTCCTGATACATGCCCCAGGGTTTGTGGTAGCCAAAGGCTCAGTGGGGGGGTCTGGGGTAGCCCAGGGCACAGCCAGAGGGGTCTGGGGTAGCCCAGGGCTCAGTGAGGGGGGTCTGGGGCAGCCAGAAGGATGAGGATGCACTAAACCCCACCATGCAAAGCCCAGGCAATGTTCACACACTCTGGGGTGTGCAGAGGAGCCAAAAGGCACACCCAGGGGTCTGTGACACAGAAAATCCCATGGAGAGGCTGTGTACACCCCAAAAGGCTCCTTGAGGGCTGTGGGGAGCCCCAACAGGCACAGCCAGGGGCTGGGGGCACCTAAAGGCAGCACTGCGGCCTGGGCATGGCACAAAACAAACCAAGGGGTGGGGATACCCCAAAATGGACACCACGGCTTGGGATACCCTCTAAGGGACAGCCAGGGTGAAAAGGGGGCACACCGAGGGGTCCAGGGCTCCCCAAAACACACAGGGAAGGTCCAGGAAGCACAGAAAGGCTCACAGAGATGCGCAGCCACCCTCTGTTCCCACCTGATCTGCAGTTCTGATCCCCCTGCTTCCCTCTTGGCATCCTCAGACCCTCTCCACTCCCTGTTTTGCATGGCCCGATCCCCCCTACTCCCACTCAAGCGTCCCCAAAGACTGTCTGTTCCAGATGTATCATTTCCTTTCCTTTCCTGGATGCTCAGATCCCTCCTCTCTTCTGCCCCTATTCCATTTCCCTTTGCCCTTCCATCTCCCTTTATCTCATTTCTGATCCCTCTGCCCATCACGTCTTGCCCCCAGAGCTTCTCTTTCCCCCCATCTTCTTTCCTTACACATTCCCATCCTCTCCCCAGTGCTCAGATATCCCATTCACCTCTGCACAAAGCAAAGGGAAGGCTGAGAACATGGGAAAAGGGGAATGACAGTGTGTGGGCATGGATTGTGGGCACAGGGTGAAAGGGAACTTCTCCAAGTTTTATGTGAAAAATTTATTGATTTGGACTGGACAGGGAATTAGGGTTGAGGGAAGATACCTTTCACCCCACCCCTCTTCCATTGTACTGAGTTTATCTACAAATTCCAGCCTTCGGTGGATCTGGGATTACACACGTTTTTACAGTGGGCAAGCAAAAAAAAAAAAAATCTGTGGAATCATTTAGTTACAGCTGGAAATATATCCCAGAAATCACGGGATCAGTCCATTTGGCAATTCTCTTTGCAGGCTCTGTCATCCCATGGCCCCAGGAGCCCAAATCCTGCGTGGTCCAGGTAAGGCTGCACCAACAGTCCCAGCTCAGAAGTTCTCGGAGCCGAGGCTCCGGCTCTCGTCCTGCAGCGGCGAGGCCGTGGGGGCTGTGGTATCCCCAGGAGAGGCCACGTTCAGGTACCCGATCTCCGAAGGCTGCGAGGGGGACAGGCAGAAGGAAGAGTCCTGGCTCTCAGCCTCTACCTCAGGCTTGGCGTTCTGCGGGGCTTTCAGGGCGCCCAGGGACTCTGGGAGATCTCGGGGTGGGAAGCTGGAAATAAATTTCCATTTTCTGTCATTCTGTGGAGTCTGGGTGACCCTTACCCAACACCTCTGAGCAGCACAGGGCAATGTTGATGCTTTTGCCTTGGATCAAGGCTCCACATTCCTCCTCCAGCCAAGGAAGGGACACCCTCAGCCAGCCCAGAACCTGCTCAGACCATCCTTCACCCCAACAACCCCTGGGGTTGTTACCAAACCCCCTGAGCTGCATCTCCAGAGCTGCAGGGTCCCTCTGCCTTCCCCTCATCTGGTTTGGCATGGATTGGAATGGAGGAACACATTCCAGTGTGAAGTGGGACACAGCTCTGGCAGCACTAGGGCTCCAAGTCTCACCACCTCTTGTATAAAGACTCCTCCAAAGCCCCTGAGCACCAAGATTCCTAAATCCCACAGTGTTCCCCAAAATATTCTGAAAAGTTGAAAAGTCCCATCAGTTGACTGGTTTTAATACCATTTTAATGCAATTTTAATACCATTTTCCCTAAAATTTGACCAAAAACTAACAAAAAAGGCCCCTTAGAAGTGAAAGCACAGGCTGGAGCAGCCAAAATGCTCGAGTGGCTGCTCCCTGGCTCCTCCTCCCCCCCACGGTACCTGGCACGAGGAGGTGGCAACACCTTACTCTGTGGCTGGCGTTCAGAGCCAGGAACGATCTTGGAGTCCTGGAAGGAGGAATAGAGACTGTGAAAGGAGGAGGTGCAGGTTGCATGCTGAATTCCAACACTTCCTGGTCTTCCAAGCTCTCCCCCAGCTTCACTGAGAGTCCCCTCCACCAACTGCAGCCCCACAGGGGTGCTAATCAGGGATTTGTCCTTTGGGTGTGAATTTAAACTAAAAACCCAAACCGAGCCCCATCAAGGCCAGGTGAGCACCAGATAGCCCTTTACCCCTCAACAGCTCATTTCCAACCTACCTGGGTTCTCTCCAAATTAAAGGTCCCAATAAACTCCTAAATCCACCTGGTTGGTTTGAAAACTCTTTGATTTCCTGGATCTTCTCCATTTTTCCTGCCAAAGTTCTTCATTAACGTGGCCAATACCTTCACTCAGCTCAGGAATTATTGCTCAGCTTGGCCTGAGGGAGGAACATTCCTCCTGGCAGGAGGAACATTCCCAATCTCACACTTGGGGTTGGTTCTCCTTTCCTAGAGACAACTTTACAAACTGAGGCCTTTGAACAGCTCTAAATGTGCCAAGATTCCTGTCCCTGCGGACGGGGATCCCATGGGCAGCAGCTCAGGGATGAGCAAGGGCTGAGTGTATGGAGCCTTCAGCTCCCTTCTCACCACAGCTGTTGCCATCTACCATATGGGAGCCCTTTCCATCCCAAGGGTTGGATGCAGCTCTTCCCCAGCCCCTCGGACATCAGGTTCTGCTATTCCTGCTGATCCCAGCCCTCCCGGGGTCTCACCTCTGTGTTGGAAATGGGGCTGATCCTGGGAAGGCGCTGGGAGGTGGCCACATGGCTGGAGAGCTGGAGCTTGTCCTGCAGCAGGGCATTTTCCTCCTCCAGGATCTTCCCTCTGGGCATGGCACAAGGCACAAGTTATTTTCCTTCCAGCCATGCTCCGTTTTCAAAAAGGAATTTTCTTTTCCAACCTCAGAGCAGTTGCTCTCCACAGCCTCCAGCTCAATGGCGAGGTCTTGGATGGGAAAACGGGCTAATTACATCCCTAATTACAGCCATGAAAGCCACTGCACCAATGGCTGGGGCACAATCCAGACATTTCTCTGGAATTCTTAAGAGAAAGAGGCACAAAATCAGGAAAAGGGAGAATCCCAGCATATGGACATCAGCAGGAGCCTACCTGCTCTGCACAGAGGGAATCCCAGACCGGAGACTCCAAGGGGACTCCTCCTGGTCTGATATTCTTTGTAGGAGCCGTCGCCTCTCCTGGAGTAATTTCTCATTCTCGGCAGTGATCTGGGCAATCAGCACCTTCCCCTGAGGGTGGTGGAGAAGGAAAGAACAACCACCAGTTACTCTTGACCCTTCTCTGTCCTCTGCAAACCTTGGGGCTTTCCCAAGGGATCACCATCAAGGATGCCAACTCCTAAAAAAGCTTGGAGTCACCACCCCTGCAAGTGCTCAAGAACCACATGGATGTGGCACTTGAGGACATGGTTTAGTGGTGGTGGATGGATGGTTGGACTTGACGAAGATCTTCGTCTTAAAGGTCTTCTCCAGCCTCAATGACTCTGCAATTCCACAACCTGTTCGATGTAAAATACCCCAAAAAGAGGCACTGGGGTCACTTCCCAGCAGGAATGGCTGAGGCAAAGGAACATGGAGCTCAGTCAGTGTCAGACTGGGATTCGAGGATGTGGCTTCCCCCGAGGTCAATCCTGAGCCAGGAATTTCCTTTTGGCTTTTTGTTACTACAGGTTGGTGACCCTGGTCCCTTCCGGCAAGAAGGGACTTTGGACAAGGGCCTGGAATTTAGGACAAGGGGGACTGGCTTTCCAGTGCTAGAGGGCAGGGATAGATGGGATATTGGGAAGGAATTCTTCCCTGCGAGGGTGGGGAGGCCCTGGCACAGGGTGCCCAGAGCAGCTGTGGCTGCCCCTGGATCTCTGTAAGTGTCCAAGGCCGGGTTGGACATTGGGGCTTGGAGCACCCTGGGATAGTGGAGGGTGTCCCTGCCCATGGCAGGGGGTGGAATGAGATGAGATTTAATGTCCCTTCCAACCCACACCGTTCCCTGAATCCATGGTTATTTTGGAAGCAGCGGTGCCCTTGCAGCCTCCCCTTGCATGAGAAGCCCTTGATCAGTCCTCTCACCTTTTCCACTTGGAGCTTTGACTCACTGAGCTCATTTTCCAGCTGTTTGATCCTGCTGTCCCTCTGTTTCACCTCGTGGATGAAGGTCTCCTTGGCCCTGCGGATCTTGTCCTTGTGCCGGAGCTGCATCTCATTGTATTTCCTGGGAAAGCAGGAACAACCATCAGGCTCTGCAAGGCTCTTTTGCTCGGGGTCACTATCCAGGCAGGAATGTCCGGGGGTTTATTCAGGCTCCTCAAAGTCCAAACTCGGAGTCTCAGCCATCCCCCAACTCCTCCTGCCTGCCCAGAATGAGCACCCGGACTGTCTGGACTCTTTGACTGATTGGTCTGGGGATGTTTTCATCAGAAATTTTAATTTTCAAGTGTCAACCAAATGGAAATTGATAAGAACCCAAAGCATTTCCAAAAGTGACTCCCAGCTTTACAAATCCTTGTGCTAATCCCTCCCAGCTCTTTATAACAAAATAGGGTTATAAGGGCACCAAAATAGGAAGTTCCAGGGAAAGGATAAGTTGGTTTTGTTGGTGGGGATGTGCATGGTTAAGGAAATGACTTTTGAATGGGAAAAAAGTTCAGGAAAATCCTCCAGAATCATCAAGTCCAACCATTCTCCAGCACTGCCAGGGCCACCCACTAACCATGTCTACTCCAAGGACCACATCCACGCATTGGCTGGAAAACTAAGAATTCTGAACGGCAATGGACAAGCCAAGAGGAGCAAGAAGAGCCACTTCAGTGGGAGCTTCTTTGAGCTGGGACACTGGGGACAAGTATTTTTCCCTCCTGACACTTCTGATTTTTGCTCTTCCCCTCTTGTCCATTTGGGGAAAGTTCTTCTTTATTTTTATAAACAAGATAGAAGGGGATAGAAGGGAAAATAATACCAACAAAGAAGAGAAATTTCTACTGTATAAGGGACATTTGCCCATGTTTGCTCAAAATTCATAAGAAAAAAAGCTACTCTGCTTCAAAATAACCAAAAAGGTTCTGGGGGGAAAGGAGCAGCTCCAGGGAGAGTCTCTGCTGACACCAGACCCCAGCCAATACCCAGACCATCCTCCTGTGCTGCCTTCAGCCACCAAGGAGAGCAGGAAGGCTGGGAGAGCTGGGGGTGCTCACCCGGAGAGGAGAAGGGAAGGCTCCAGGGAGAGCTCAGAGCCCCTTAAAGGGGCTCCAGGAGAGCTGGAGAGGGACTGGGGACAAGGGATGGAGGGACAGGACAAGGGGAATGGCTTCTCACTGCCAGAGGGCAGGGCTGGATGGGATATTGGGAAGGAATTCCTGGCTGTGAGGGTGGGGAGGCGCTGGCAAGGGGTGCCCAGAGAAGCTGTGGCTGGCCCATCCCTGGAAATGTTCCAGGCCAGGTTGGATGGGGCTTGGAGCAAGCTGGGAGAGTGGAAGGTGTCCCTGCTCCTGGCAGGGGAGTGGAATAGGATGGGCTTTAAGGTCCCTTCCCACCCAATCCTGTCTGGAATTCTCTGACAGCAGATGAGGGTGGGGGGGTGAGCTCACTGCACACAGGGCTAGTGGATTTATTGCTAAAAGCCTGAACATTGGACAGAAAAATCTACACCACAGCCAAATCCAGCAGCAGGCCCAGAAGGCCCATTCCTGGGCAGGTCTTTGGGCATTACCTGACATAGAGATCCTTCTGGTTCAGGAGTCGGACACCTTCCTCATACAGGGCTTTGTTCTCCTCCTTCAGGAGTGCCAGCTGCTCTGAGAGCTTCTGGTTCTCCTTCTGGCACTGCACATGCTGGAAAAGGGTTATTTTTAACTTGAGTGTGTGGCCCCAACTGGAGAGGCCTCTCTGCCTCCCATCTGCCTGGTCTCTAAAGTTTCTCTCTCATCAACCCCAGTGGTTCCCATTACAGCCAATATATAGCCAGCCTGTCAGACCACTCCCTCCTCCCCCTAACAAGGAGCAGTGGGATTTTGTTGCAAAAAGAGGCAATGAACACTCCCAGACACTGGACTCTGCCAAAATTTTCAAGCAAAAACTCCAAGCTCTGCAAAAAAAAGGAAAGGAAGAAATCACGCAGCCTTCCTGTGCCCTCAGAGCTACATCCCGGGAAACCAGCTGGCAATGGGACGCTGCTTTATCTCCAGCTCCTGTTGAAATCAGTGGCATCTGCAAGGGCTTAGCCCCAGATAAGATGTTCCCAATTCTGGCAGCTCCCAGGAGCAGATTCCAGCTCATGATGGTCCCTGTTCCCCCTTGTATGACGAGGAACCCCCTCAGTGTCACTCACCTCACCAGCATCCAGCTTCTTCTCATCCTCCAGGATGTGCAGGCTCTTGGCCTGGAGCTCCACATGCATCTTGGCCAGCGATGCCTCTGTCTCCCGGGAATGCCGGAGCTGCTGCCGCAGCTCCTCCACCTGCTGCTCCAGGAGCCTCCTGGAAACACAACGGGGTGACAGTGAGAGCTGGGGGGGGATGTGCCACCTGCCCCCAAGGGGTCTGTCTGTCACCCAAAACACCCCCTACTCTCCTCCTGCCCTGGCTGACATAGAGGGGACAAAGGAATCAGCACATCCCAGCTGTCCCCATGTTCCAGTGACACAGAAAGAGGGAATGATATACTGGGGTCATTCCCAGCTGCACAGGGAAGGGGGCTGTTGGCATCACTGCGCCGACAGTGTCACCACGGCCCTTCCAAGACAGATGAAGCCTCCAAATGTCTTTTAAATCTCAGGAAGTGTGAATCCCTGGAGGACCCCAGGGACAAGGCAGGTCTAAAGGGAAGACAGGAGGTCAAAGCAGTGGTTTGGGTCTCCCCAATTCCCCCCCCCCCAGGGCAGCCAGGAGCTGCCAGAGGCTCCTGAGGCTGGCACAACTCCTGCGCAGCACAAAGACCTTTTCAGCTGCTCCTCGTGAAGTTCCTGCTGCACTCGAGCCTCATTTTCCCGAGCTTCCTTCAGCTCCTCCTCCAGAAGCTTCTTGTCGGAAACACGGGCCTCTGCCAGCAGCAGCTGGTGCTGGGAATCCTTCAGCTTTTGCTGGAGTTTTGAGATCTTGGATTAAAATGGACATGGATTAAACTTTCTGAATGTCCAGGCCAGGGTCTGAATCAGATCCCTCTGATCCCCCAGTGTCTGAGGCATGGGAAGGAAAGATTTCCTTGTTTTGACTCTAAGTCCATTAAAAGCAAGCCCTCTGGAATGGCTACCAGATTTTGGACCAAACACTATGTCACGAATTCCCAACAATCCTTTTTCGACCCAGTTTGATCCTGCACATTTCAAAAGAGAATACAATGATTTCTGCAGGAGCATGGCAGAATTAGTGCCATGGAAAACACAAGGTTTTAGAACTTTCCAGCCAGTAAGCAGTAAGAAATCTCTTCAGCAAGAACAGGATCAGGGTTCCCTGTGCCTACCAGCCCCACTATCAGTATTTCAGAGATACTGGGTTATCAGATGCAGCATCTATCGCCTTGATTATGCTCCCACTAATTACGGGCTTTTTTTCCTGTAATATTAAGCAGAGGGACCACAAAAATCTGGGGAATCTGGGGAAGCAAACCTGCTTGTTTTCTGCACTAGAGCTGCACAGGACTGTCAAACTCACCTTCTTTTGTGCTTCTCCTGCTCTGGATTTCTCCTGGGCCAGCCTCTCCTGAAGGCTGCTCTGGAGCTTGTCAGCCTGGGAGCACTTGGAGAGCTCCAGTTCCAGCTCCTTGACCTTCTGCTGGCTCCTCTCCCACTGTGCTGAGAGGGAGGAACACGTTTCTGTGGTGTCTGAGAGTTTGGCCCGGGCCTGCTTCAGCTCAGCTTTGACCTAAGATCCCAGAGAATAAATCAGGTTTATACTTCAGCAATGATCAGCTGGAATGGCTTGGCTAGGAAAGGGGAACAGGATTCCAGAATGAGGAAAAGAGGAATCACAGAGGAAGTAAAGCATGCTGCATTTGGAGGCAGTGAAATTTGTCACAGAATCCCAGAATGGTTTGGGTAGGAAGGGGCCTTAAGGATCACCTGGTTCCAACCCCCTGCCATGGGCAGGGACACCTTCCACTATATTCCAGCTTGCTCCAAGCCCCGTCCAACCTGGCCTGGAACATTCCCAGGGATCCAGGGGCAGCCACAGCTTCTCTGGGCACCCTGTGCCAGGGCCTCCCCACCCTCACAGTCAGGAATTCCTTCCCAATATCCCATCTAACCCTGCCCTCTGGCAGTGGTAGTCATTCCCCTTGTCCCGTCCCTCCATCCCTTGTCCCCAGTCCCTCTCCAGCTCTCCTGGAGCCCCTTTAAGGGGCCCTGCAAGGGGCTCTGAGCTCTCCCTGGAGCCTTCCCTTCTCCAGGTAAGCACCCTCAGCTCTCCCAGCCTGGCTCCAGATGGGCTCCAGCCCTTGTGGCCATGATTCCCATGGAGCTGAGGCAGAGCACACTGGAGAGCCTGGCTCTGTACCTACCTTGGTGCATTCCTGCTGGAGCAGCAGATTTTGCCTCTGGAGGTCAGCATTCTTCTCCCTCTCGTACCTGAGCTCCCTCTCAGCAGAGCTGCACAAATTCTGCACCCGCCGCAGGTCTTGGCGCAGCTGCTGCAGCTTCTCCTCCTGCTGCTGGAACCTCTCCTCGGACAGTCCCTGCAGGAACAGCAGAAGTGACACTGAAATTACCTTTAAGGCAGGATAAAGGTGATTAATGACAGCAGAAGCCAGTTAGATTTAAGGGCATTTGAGCAGGAAGACGGGTAAAGCCTGGTGTTTCTCTGTGCCTACACCATGTCCTGCTCCCTTTCCTGTCCTTGCAGGGCTTTAAGAGCCATGTGGATGTGGCACTTGGGGACACGGTTTGTGGTGAATATGCAATGCTGGGTTAATAGTTGGACATGATAATCTTAGAGGCCTTTTCCAAGCTCAATGATTCCATGATTCTCTCCATCCCCTCAGAGAAGCCAATACAATTCCTGAGGCCGAGGGTGAAGAGGTGATAACCTGGATGAGGGAATGTTAAAAAAAATTCCCCCGTTAAAACAAACCTGTCCAATCAAAGCAAAACCACTAGGTCACTTTGGACTCTTGTACCAGAGTCTCACTCAGGCATCCAAGCAGGAGTGACAGCCAGCCCAGCTCACAGAAGGATCAGGAACAGGAGAAAGGTGAGTCCTGGCAGCAGGACAGGAGCACAACAGGACAGAGCCTGGACACTGGGAGGTGTCACCAACAGTTTGCAGTGGCACTTGGGAGATAACTGAGCTCCTTGGTTCACCCACCTTCCTGACACACACACACCAAAATCTCTGCTTGGGTTGTACCAAAGCATCACTTTCAGCCATCTCTGGATCTGCATTCCCACTTTGTGTCTTCACCCTCTGCTCTTGGGACCAGATGCAACTCACTGAAGACCAAATCTGCCTTCTCAGATAATCCCCAGATAACTTCCCAAGGTGGGAAAAGTCTTGATCCAGCACTGTGGGATGTGGCAGTGTCAGTCGTCCTGGAGGTCCATGGGCTCCATTGGTTTTGTGGGGTCTTCCCCACTTGTTTCTAGCAGGATCCCTTCCCACATCCACTGCACTCCTTGAGTCTTGCTCTTCTCCACCCAGATGGATTTGCTGCTTCTTGGATACAACTGGACTCCAATCCTCTACCTGCCACTCCCACCCTGGCCATACAGACCACCCTGTCCTCTCTTCTCTCTCAAATCCTTGCGCAGAAGCTGAGATCCTCCTCAGTCTCCCCATCCTGAGTTCTTCCATCATTCCCTCCCCATTAGGCAGGGACATCTGCACCTCACTATCTCTTTCAGCTCACAAGGTAAGAAAGGTGAACAAATTCCATTTAAATCACTTGTTTCTGCCATGTGCAATCAGTTCAGTTTATCCAAGTTCCCACCACATCAAAAAGCACAACACAAGGAAATGAACACATCCCTAATTTCCAACCATCGCTCACACCACAGGACTGGCTTCCGGCCCACTTTAATTAAGTTTTGCCACTCAATTAGTGACAAAAAGCAGGGTGCAGGTGACAAAGCTGCCCATACCTGTTTAAGGCTCCCCTCTAAACTGCCTGCTGAGCTCTGCCATGGGAGAAACTTATACTCCCTCTGCTCCAAGCCTGGGATCATCCTCCTCACGTCTCCGTTGGGACCCTGCTCCCGGGCACTCCGGATGTCACATTTGAGCTGGGCAATTTCTTCCAGTAACATCCGTTTCTCTTCATTGCTCTCTTTGAGCTGCTTTTCCAGCTCCTCCTTCTTCTTGTTGCTCTCTAGTAATTCAGAGCTTGAAGGAGAAATAGTAAAGGAGAGAGATAACTATACACATCCAAGGAAAACACCCTTAAAGGGGAAAAACTTGGGAGATGAGAGTCCAGTGAAACGCTCAAGTGCCTCGGGAGGCTCCAAAGGGGATTCAATCCTAGGTGCAGCAGTTCTGGGCAAGGGTCAGTCTCCTTGGGACACTTCCCACGAAACCACGTGCGTCCAAAGGCTCAGCTCTCCCCGGGAGGAGGTAACGAGCTGGCTAAGGAACCCTCACAAAGGCATGGGAGCTGCTCTGGACTCACAGTCACAGGAAAGCACTGCAATAGGGGCTCAGAAGTCCCAGTGCAGCTGTCTGACTTATCTTCACCCAAACTCCATCTCCATTTTCTCCATCCAAGCCCAAAGCTGTGGCTGCCCTATCCCTGGAAATGACGGAGTTTGGAGCAACCCGGGACAGTGGAAGGTGTCCCTGCCCATGGCAGGGAGTGGAATGGGATGAGCTTTAAGATCCCTTCCTCCCGAGAACAGTCTGGGATTCTATGATTCTATGTCCTGGATGTCCAAGCACCGGCACAGACTGTCCAGGCTGGAATTACCATCCCTGGAAGCATACAAAAAACTGTGGATGTGGCACCTGGGGACATGGGTTAGGAAACATGGGTTAGTGTTGGGAAACAGTTGGACTCAGATCTTGGAGGGCTTTTCCAGCCTGAATGATTCCATGATTCCTTAGCAGCTCCTTACCTGCCTTCTCCTGGTTGTACTTTATCCCAGCACCAGTAACCAGGGTTACTGTAACCATACTGGATTTAATCCAAGCTTTTATTTACTAAGGAGAGCCTGAGCCCAGATGTTCTAACTCCAAATTTTTCCTCATCTACTCAAAAAGAGGAGTCGGACCAACACCTGGTGACACCTCCCCTCCAAGGACACCCAGATTCCAAGGATTCCCCAAATCTCCAGTGGGACTAGGACCACCAACTGCAGCCAGCAGTGAGCCCTGAGTGAGCCAGAGGAGCCCAAACACACAACAGGAAAGTTTTGGGACCCCATTAGTCCAACTCCAAGGGAAGAATCCTCCTCTCAAAGGACAGCTCCCATTTAGGCTGCTCACAGTTTGGAAGAGCTGCAGAAAAAATCTTTAATCCTGTCTGAACCTGATGGCACTGAAGGAATTCACCAAAATCAGAGATGCTGACCCGAGGACAACATGAAGATGCCAGGCCCATTTTTGCCAGGAGCAGCCCCAGGGGGAGTTGGAAAAGACTCAAAAATTAAGTCAGCAAAGACAAGGAGCAGAAAATACCACAGGCTTTGTTAAGGTTTACCAGAGCAGTTCTTGTTCTTCCCTCAAGTTTTTGATCTGTTCTTCCAAAAACACTACTTTAGCCATCTGTTCCTCGTAGGTCTTTGCATCTGCACAGGGATCTTCCTGTTTCTGCTCCACCTTGGGACTCTGTTCTCTGTCTTGCAGGATTTCAGAGGCCTGTAAGGTCAGAAAACACCACGACTTGGATTTCCTCTGCTCTGATGGAAATCTTTTGAGCAGTACAGGGCAATCTGGGGAATCCAGTAAGGCATGGCTTGTGATTCTGTGGCTAAATTATTGCAGTTCTTCCCCCTTGGAGACACACGCAAGTCCTTTTTCCTGCATGGAAAGTAGTCGTGTCTAAACTACCACTAAGCCACGGTTCTTTATTTGATTTCATCCTACTGTGCCCCATCTGCAGCTCCCAGGTATTTTACAGCACGTGCCAAAGCTCTTTACAAAAGCAGCAGCTCTTGGCAAACCAGGAGGAGCACAAGGTGTGGATTCAGGCGGCTCTCACAGAGGCGCTCCAACTCTACCCCGAACACCTCTCTAGGGATGGCTTCTCCACTCCCAGTGTCACCTAACCCTGTTAACACCAGGTAACAGCACACCCTGAACCTGAGACTTGAGGAGAAGATGGCAAGAAAATAAAAGGGGCAGGAAAGGAGGAATGCATGAGCACAGAGGAACTCCCAGCTTAATCACAACTGGAGTCTGCCCAGTGTCAGATCTGCTGCTCAACAGTGATGGACCCAAATCCTTCGGTCACAAACACCATTACCCTCACTAAACACCAATAGCAACTTTGATTCCTGAAGCTTTAATCGACAGCTCTTCCTGAGCTTTCAATCCCAGGTACTTCCTGGTATTTCAATTCCAAGGTATCTTATCTACACCGGAACAAATTTGCTCATATTTGAGCAACACACCCCAGCAGCTCCTGCCTGCGTCACAACTGTGAATTCTTTCCACGTCTCACCTCTGGATCTAACAAAGCACTGTCTTTGTATAGCTTCTCATGGGATATATCCACAAGATCCCTGCTGGCTGATGTTCTCTGGAGACTTGAGAAGGTGTTTCTGTGGCTTGAGAGTTCCGAGTGGGAGTCAGGCAAACCCTGGAGAGGAAACAACAGAGTCAGTGGATGAAACACCCCCCAAATGGCAAGCGCAGAAAAAGATTTCTCCTCTCAAATGTGCAAAAATCTCTTAAAAACAGTAAGAGATTTCCAGGGGACAGAACCCAATGATTTTGTGCCAAGCTTGTTTCCAGCACTGGGAAATGATTCATTGCAGCTGCACCATCCAAAGGGAACGAGTCCATGTGGGAAGCCAGGAATCCACCAAACACATGCAAAGGTCTCTATGCTAAAGGCTGTTCCAGTCTAACACAGGGCTCTGTATTCCTTCTCCTCCTGATCCCTTTGATGGGAAAACAGCCCCTCCTTCAGGGAGACTGGCCAGTGGGAGACTGAATTCCAACCAGGCTTTCAGGAGTGGATGATTTGGATTCAAAAGTCCCTGGATCATGAGTAGGTTGAACTACTAGGAGGCAAGGGTTAAAAAAGGACTCTTCCCACTTTCTCCACCATCCCCCAGATCAGACAACTCCTTTCCAAGTGTGTACTGACAGACTGACCCAGCCTCTTCCTCTCAGCCCGGCTGTTTTTATCCTGAGCTTTGATCCTGAGTTTCAGCGTGGATTTGCTGCAGCACGACCAACCCCTGGCCTCTAGATGCCACTGTTCGTCCAGCAGCGCCTGAGTCTGTGGAGCTGTGACAACAGCTCAGGACTTCCACGGATTTTTACTTGGATTCAAGGAAGTGACAGGACTCACAAACTGATCTAAGGTCTCTCAGAGTGCTAAAAAATGGGATTTGTCATGGCTGTGACTCCTCATTGCCAGGTCCCTTTGTCCCTGCCACAGACCTGCCAAACTCCTAAGTATTTACCCTAATTTTCAGCCCTTGTCCTGGCAGCCCTTGGACAATTTTGCTGGCACCACTCACTGTCTCTCCTCTGAGGCCCAGCTGGAACACAAGAGTTCCAGCAACATTCCCATCAGGGAAACTCCCAGGAGTCGATTTAGCACCTAAATTGGTTCAAGCCAAGTGTGCCGAGGTCCTTGGGGAAATCCCAGAAGTGCTGGGATCCCAGCAGGATGTTCATTTGGCTCTGAGGTGTTCGATTCCTGCAATTAATACCTGAGTCTGAAAACTCCCACTCTGCCCTCTGGAGAATCAATGTTTGGCTACGAAGTTGGAATTACTGATTTGGTATTAGATTCACTGAAAGGAAAAGTAAATTCCAGAGTTAGAGATGATGCCATGAGAGCAGCTGGATTGAAAACCCTCCGCCAAAGGCTTGAAAGTGTCTGGGCTGGAGAAGTGCATCAAGAGATGCTTGAGGGCTTGGAGGGCACTTGGGGATGTTTCAAGGAGCATGCAAAGGCATCTGGCTCCTGCAGGGAGTCCCACCACAGGGGCTGGACATACCTGGCTGTCCAGAACCGCCGTCTCAGCCTTCAGATCTTCCCGCAGCAACTCCAGCTCAGATGCTAGTTGCTTTCTCCGTTCTCTCCTCTCTCCCAGTTGACTTCCCAACTTGTCTATCGTTTCCTGACAGCTTTCCAACATCTGGAACATTAAATGTTAAGAGTCACTCCCACAACATCATTTTTTCTACACAGAGAGAAGCAGGTTGCAGAAAATGTGTCTTCTAGGAAACAAGAAGAGGAGAAAAAGGGTTCTCAGATGTTTCCAGTGAATTCCTACACCTCTTATCCAGGGCTGGCAGAACCTCCACTGACCCAAAACACCTTGGGAAGCTCCTCTCCTGTCTCTGTCTGGCTGACACACCAGGCAGATCCAATTGTTGGGCTGGCAAGGAACAAATGGACCAGAACCTGACAGGAATCAGCTTTAAATGTACCTACACATCCCTTGGTTTCACTAAACCTTAAACAAGAATTGAACACCTTCACACAGGTAAAAACTTTGCTCTCATGGGGAGACAACAAACTTCTCAGCTGACAGAGCTGAAGGCAAGACAACTTCTTAAGGGGAGAGTTTTCATGGAGATCATGCTGGCTGCTTTCCTCCAAAAATCCACCCATCTGCATGAGCTGAGGGGCTACAAATCCTCAGGAGATGGTGACAAAGAGCATCCCCAGGAGAGGGTCACTTCAGATGCTCATTTAAGATGCTAATTTAAAACATTTCTAAACAGAACAGTTCGTTTCCCAAGGAAAAGCTCTCACCTCCTGCATCTCCTGAGCTCCAGATGCCACCTGCTCACTCCCGCTCATCTCACTTTTGTTCTTCTGCACCTCAAGCAACTCTGTTTCCAAACTGGTGATCTGAACATGGACAAACCCCAAGTTAAAACCAAACCAGGACTCACAACTAAATGCACAACTACTCCTGGAGTGCTCCTTGCACTGCTGTTACGGGATAAGCTCCATGATGGAAGCAAGGAACAGGAGGAGATGTGTGTGGCCAGCTCCAGCTCATCCCTCATCCTGCTGCTTCCAAGGAGGAAGGAGCCATCTGGACTCAAGCCAAAAAAAAGACAGAAAAAGACAGAATTTGGCTCCACAAAAGGAGTGAAATAACCCAGGCACATGGTGAAAACTCAAAGCTTCCACACATTGTGGTGCTCCCCCAACACAGAGGACCTCGAGACACTCCAATTTAGGGGCTGGGTCATCCTTGTTCCCTCTGTGCTGGGAGTACTGATCTCATCCAAGCATATGTTCAGCCTGGTCCATCAGGACTCACCCTGATAGATGAGTCCCTTCACTGCTCATAGGAAGTTGTCAGTCTCTCCAGAAGGGCTCCAAAGCGCAGGGACAGCAAAGTGCTGACCTCTGTGACCACTGACTTCGGCTCCTCCTGGCACCTCCTGGCAGGTGGGAGTTTGGACAAGGTTCCACTCTGTATCACCCCCCAAGGACATCTGGTTTTGGTCTTGAAGTTAAAAAAGGTTCAAAGGAGCTTGGAATAGCCCAGCTAAGGATCATCCCAGGGGAGCAGCTCAGCTTCTCCTCCGCATTAGGAATTCCAAAATCCAAGTCCTGGCACTGGCAGCCCCCTTGCTCTGCTGCCAGTGGAGGAGCTGCCAGTGGCAGCTTCTTCTTCACTCCTTGGGCTTGAAATCCAATTTGGGCTTATTTCTAAACCCCCAGGCTGGACTGTCCAACTGCCTGAGCTTGGCTCTCCTGGAATGAGCTGGGACACTGCAGTGAGATGAAATCCAGCTCCACAGAACCCCAGACTGGTTCATGTCCCACCCCCTGCCATGGTGCAGGGACATCTTCCCCTATCCCAGGCTGCTCCAAGCCCCATCCAACCTGGCCTTGGACACTTCCAGGGACCCAGGGGCAGCCACAGCTTCTGTGGGCATCCTGTGCCAGGGCCTGCCCACCCTCACAGCCAATAAATTCTTCCTGAACCCAAATCCCAAAGCCAAAGAAGTGCCGAGTGCCTGCCAATCCCAGTCCATTTCCAAACCAGCACCTCAAAGCCCCTGAGTTTTGCTCTCCTTGATGGGCTCCTGGCACCAGCTGGGTCTGCTGGAGCTCCCAGCAGGGAATGGTCTCCAAACACAGGAAAGCTGCTGCAACACTGCTTTTAAAATCAAAGATGTGAGCTAACCGAGGAGTTAAAAGGAATTAAAAGTGGGGTGAAACACCCAGACGTCTCACAGAAGAGCTGAAGGACAACAAACCCCTCTCCTTTTGCATGACTGGATGATAATTTGGGGTCCAGCAAGACTTTGGAGCTCCAAAAGGGACCTCAAATGCAAAACACACCTCCCCTCCTCACCCCCAGCCAGCCTTTGGTCAGAAGTTGATACCCAGCAATGCATTTCTTTATTCTCCCTCCAAGCCATTAACTTTTAAGCACTTAATTTGTGCTCCCAATCCCATGCCAGCAGCAGAACAATCCTCACTCTGTATCCTGCTGTCCTGGTTCTGAGTCACAGCCTGACCAGCCAAGGCTTCTACAGCTGTGCCAGGACTGCAAACCTCTCAAATCCCTCCCAGCCGGGGCAGGGCTGGCAAACACCCAGCAGCACTGCCTTCCCCAGGCTCCAGCCCCTTCCCTCCTCATCTCCAGGGCTCTTAAAGGCTCTTGGGAATGCAGGACACAGCTCAGCAACCTCCAGCTGAGCACATGGATCTATGCAAGGATTAAAATCCACCTCCTCATCCATCCTGTCTCTGCTCCATGGCCCTGCATCCCTCAAAATGGTTCTTTTCCAGCTGCGGCAGCTGCCGAGCCTCTGCAGCCAAAACACCTCACATCTCCTTGGCTCCCAAGAGTGGCATTCCCAGGGACCTGTGTGACAACCCACAGATCAAAGCAGTGATTTGTCCAAGCTGAAAACACATCATGTTTGATTTGTGGAGGGCTGTGTTTACTCTGCTCCAAGGGGGAAGAGTTTGGTGTGAGCTGAACAAGCCCCAAGTTAAACCAAAGCACTGCCTTTTCCAGACAGACCCCTTTCCATCCCATCCCAGAGCTGGCCCGTGGATCCTCTGAGACTGGAGACAAACATGGTGCCACTGGCACCGTCATTAAGGTATTTGAACTTGCCTTCAGCCTGTGTTTAGAGGCTTTTCCAGAGGCTACTGACAGAGAATTCCTCATCTCCTCCTTTGAACAATCCAGCTGGGAGATGTGTATCCACGTGGGATATGCTGGCACCATCTCCTACACCAGGTGTTAGGACACATCATTCCTGACTGAAAACCTTGGGGGGACTAAAACCTCACCTCAGAAATACCCTAGGAACACTCTGGACTGGTGCAGCTGCCAGTCAGGAAGGATGGATCAATCCAGGCCCACTGCAGAGAGGGTTTCCAGCACAGATGGAGGGCAGAGGGCAAGAGCCCCAGCAAAGAAGAGCTCCTGGCCAGGCAGCAGAGCCTCAGCCCACGGGAAGGACCTCCTCAGCCAGCTTTTGTGGGGAGAATCCCACCTACCCACCTGGCCAGACCAAACTGTTTTCCTCTGTTCTCTCTGGCTGTAAATGCCCCAGCTGCTCCCTCTGTAAGGGATCAGGTGCCCTGGCAGTGATGCTCCACATGCAATTTTCCCTGGGGAAGCAGTGACAACCCAGCCTGTAGTGCCAGTGCTCCTCACAGAGCCACTCCAGAGGGAGGGAGAGTCCCTCCAGAAAACTGAGGCTAAAAACCACCCTCACAAAGGTAGCACCAGCCTGACAGGCTTCAGCCACAACTTAATCCTTGCTCAGAGGATGGAGGTGGCCCTGCAGGTGCTCAACGAGGCCCCCAGTGTTGCCATGGTTCTGGAAAACCAGATGTTCGATGAAGTGATTCACATCTGTGATTTCCCAAAGGTTCCCATTTGTCACATGCAAAAGCAAAGAATTTCTATCCACCTCCAGAGGTCAAAGTGTGGTTCGAGTGGACTCGTCCTATTAACAGGAATAGATCCAGGTTGCCACTGAGGGTACCCAAAATCAAGTAGGACCCAGGTTAGGAAGAGGCTGCTGAGGTCACATCTTGACCAAGATTGAGAAGAGCTTCTCAAGATGGATCTCAGACCTCTTCCAAGAGACGTGACCAGCCCCACTCACAGCAGCTGATGCACCATGAGATAGGAAAAATTCCTTGTCCCTAGATTTGTGTGTTCAGAGGGATGTTCCCAGGCACGGCAGATCCTGGTCCTTCACACCCAGCACTGTTTGACACATCTCCAAGATCCTGTCCCTGGGGAAAAGCCAAAGTGAAATCTTCTGCACCACGACACTTAACTGCTGATATTTCCTGGGACCAAGGAGCAAAACTGTCCCAAAGAGTAGGGTCAGGTGGGATATTGAGAAGGAATTCTTCCCTGCGAGGGTGGGCAGGCCCTGGCACAGGGTGCCCAGGGCAGCTGGGGCTGCCCCATCCCCTGAAGAGTCCAAGGCCAGGTTGGACAGGGCTTGGAGCAACCTGGGAGAGTGGAAGGTGTCCCTGCCCATGGTAGGGGGTGGGACTGAATGGACTTTAAAGTCCCTTCCAATGCAAACCAGTCTGGGATTCTGTGAGGGGAACAGGAGATGGAAAAGACAACGCTGCCGTAATACTGGGGAATCTGCACTTCCAACCAAGAGTCATTTACTCCCTGCTGGAATTTTTTCCTTCCTTCCCCCTCTCTCCCAAACTGGAAGGTTTTTCTGGCTGTATTTCTTGTCAAACTAAACACAGCAGAGTGTAGGGCCAGGTCAAACATCATTTTATTTTTCTGATCAGAGAGAAAAGCAGCTGGAATGAAAGAAACCCAAAACTCATCTCTCCTATTCCTTACTCACTTTCTGGTGCAGTCCCTCCACCTCGCTCTCCAGCTGTTCCTTCTCTTGCTTGGTTTGGATCTGTGTCTCTCCCAGGATTGATTCCAGCTCCTCATTGCGCTCAACCAAACCCTCGCGTTCCTGCTCCAGTTTTTGCAGCTTGTGAAGGAGCTGGGAATTCCTGCCCTCGATGTTTTCCACGGCTTCCCGGCACCTGCACACCAAAACCCAGCATGACCAAGGCTGGAACCGCATCCCAACTGCTTCCCAGCAGCGAGGAAAAGCCAAGGTTTTCCTCACACTCTTCTGCTGATTTCCAGTCTCACATCCACCATGGTCTGTGCCCGTCCTTATTTAGATGGGAATTAGGGGTAATGGGATCTACACAAAGAATAATGAAGGTCTGGGCAGGAAACAGGTCAGGCACGAGGTTGCCAACAGCAGAGAGAAAACAGCAAATCCAGCTGCTTGAGCTGGAGAACAGGCTTGGGAATCTGAAGGGAAAAGAGCCAGAGGGATAGGATCAGCCCCCTTTTCCTCTCTGAACCTGCCAAAAGAGGTGTGGCAGCTCCTTACCAGGTATTGGTAGAACAAATATTGTTTGGGAGAACAAGACTTTGAATTCCCCTAGAAATCCCTGTTTACATATTTATGGTTGAAAGCCAGGTCTTTTGGTGCACTCCTGGAGAGCAACCAAATCCAGAGAAAACTTCCCAGCACCAAAGCAGATTTAAAAACATTTTTTTCTGCAGAGAGCCCCAAAAGCCCAACTCCCTTCTTTTAGGAAAGCAACAAACTGGAGGAGGTGTCAGCATTTAAATGGAAGAAGTGTTTCCTCAGGACTGCATCACCTCCAACTTTCCCATTTGGGAGCAGAAGAATGAAGTGCTAAAAAGTATTTAAAACAATTAAATAATCAAATAATCCTGCAAGACAGAGCACCAAAGGCACAGCACCAGGAACCAGTGGAAGTACAAGGGGTGAAGGATTTCTACACCTCTCACCTTTTGTGCAGAGTTTCACCACCCTGATCTCCATGTTCCTGACACAGGGCAGCTCTGCTGGCACTAGCGTCTCCATCAGCTCCTGCTTCTTCCCGTGTGCCCTGTGCCCAAGAGAAAGTCAACATTAGCACAGAACTAGGACTGAGATCCCAGAATACCAGGATGGATTGGGTTGGAAGGACCTTAAAGCCCATCCTGTTCCACGGGCAGGGACACCTTCCACTGTCCCCAGCTGCTCCAAGCCCCATCCAACCTGGCCTTGGACATCGCCAGGGATCCAGGGGCAGCCACAGCTGCTCTGGGCACTCTGTGCCAGGGCCTGCCCACCCTCGCAGGGAAGAATTCCTTCCCAATATCCCATCCAGCCCTGCCCTCTGGCAGTGGGAAGCCATTCCCCCTTGTCCTGACACTCCAGACCCTGTCCCAAGTCCCTCTCCAGCTCTCCTGGAGCCCCTTTAGGCACTGGAAGCTGGTCTAAAGTCTCCCTGGGGCCTTCTCTTCTCCAGATGAACACCCCCAGTCTGACTTCAGAAGGGCTCCAGCCCCCAGAGCATTTCCCTGGCCCCCTCACTCAGCTCCAACAGCTCCACATCTTTCCCATGTGAGCACAGAGTGATTCTAAGGCCACCTGCATCTCTCAGAAATAAAACATGAGTCATATCAGCTTCATCTCTAGGCCCCAGGAGCAAAACACTCCAACCCCAGAACATCCAGGTTCTCATGGACAGCTCTGGCATGCAGAGGGAACCCTGTTCTTCTGGAATGACAAAGAGCAAGCCCTTGGAAACACCTGCAGAGAGGCTGTTCCGACACCCTCAGCCAGTGGAGGCTCCGGCCTCTCGCTCCGCTGGTACTCACAGATCTCCTCCTTGAGCTGCTCCACCTGCAGCACAAAACACCTGCTTTGAGTTTTGGTGAACATTCAATTCTCATATTTATTATTAATTTATTGCTATTCCTTATCCTGAGGGATTGGTTGAGATACTGTGGCTGCTCCAGCTGCTGAATGGCCTCAGAGAAGGAGCAGCAAAAGTGGGAATGCACAGTCCATTAAAGGGTGATTTTCCTAAATTTATTTCACTTCCTGACCTCACCCACATTGTGTCAGATTCCAATTGCTATTTCTGAGGACACCTTTCAGTGTCTTCCATCTATGGGATCAATGGAATTTCACTAGCAGCAGCTTCACCTCACTGTCACAGCTCATCCCAGACCAACTGCCCACCCTGTTCCTCCCCTGCTCTTCATAACCCACAGGCAAGAAAACAACTTTCAGGACACAGAGCTGCTGTAGTTGGTAATAAAGTACATTTTCTACTTCTGTAAATTAAAAATTGAGGGGTTCTCAACTTCTGTGCCAACAGTTAAACTCCATTCCTAAGGAATAAAGGGAATTTGCTTTTAGCTTAATATGTGGCTGGAACTGATCTCAGTCTGGCTACATTTTTTTCCTGTTCACTGACCACAATATGTCACATGAATCTGTAGGTCTTTTGCCTATATAAACATATATATATAAATAAATAGATTTTAATATTATATTTCTACTTTATTATAATCTCTACATACACGTGTGTATCCATAATGACTGAAAGGAGCAATGTCCTACAGCAAGGAAAACATTATTGGGAATTTAAAAAAGTAAACAGAGGAACTTTAACTAAGTTATGTTTTTCTGCAGCTCCAGAAAGAGAAAGTGCTGTAAATACAAGGTTTGTGGTGACAGACATGGAAGAACCAGCAACTTTTTCAAATGCAAGGAACAAAACTATAAAATATTCTGCACTACAAAAAGTACTGTAAAATTCTGAACCCCTCAAATGGGAATAAATCCCATTCAAGATATTATGTGATAAATGTTATTTGAAAAGTATCATCTCAGAGATACTTGTATTCATTTAACAATACTCATTTAATGTGAGAGAACTGCAAGACAGCCAAGAGCTCTCAGTGCTGGGATGGCAGAGGCAATTCTAGGCTCTCAAAAGGCTGATCTAAGGAAATCAGGAGGTAAGAACAGCAGCAGATTTTGTGCCCAATGACACATTTTAATAGGAAGCAGACTCTTATATCCCTTCCCTGTTGGCAACCTCAGTAAGGAATTATCTGGTTGATAGTTCCTTAATTGTTCCTTAATTCTAGGTGGCATTTAGAGAATCCTGGCTGTATGACACCAAGCATTTAACTAGTAGTAATGGAATAGTAAGTCATTCCATTAGGAGAGCCCACAGAAAATAAGCAAATCAATCAATGTGGCTGAGTCAAAAACCAAAGGGGCTGAGAGGGATCAAAAACGAGCATAAATTTCAAATGGATTTCAAACCAGCTCCTGAGGGTTTTAGGCCAAGCCTAGGTAAACTGAACTCTTTAATCCAGTCCAGGGAAAGGCACAAGTGTTCCTTGCTCTGTTTACACACCTGAGCTGGGGTGAACACCGACCAGGAGCAGGGAGCTGATCCCTCTCCATGAGCACAGGAAAATGTGTCCCAAAATCCTCAAGGCCCCACTCAGCTGGAGTCCCTCAAGCTCTTCCTGCATGGAGGGAAGCTCCCAGAGCTGCATTCTGCCTGCTTCCCAAATTTTGCTGCTCCATGAACCACGACACAGCCAAACTGCAGCTCTGGAAAGACTGGGCGTAGAACAGGGAGGGGAAAGGCGAAGGCAGGGCAGGTTTGGGAGCAGGGATGACTTCCAGGAGCCAGCCCAGGATTGCTGGCTTGGCTTGGTGGATTCTCACCAGCTCCAGGAATGCTTTCCTCTCCAGGTCGAGCGTCTGGACCCGCGCCCGCAGTGCCAGGATCTCCTTGTCCAGCCGGCTGTTGTGCTCCATAGCCCTCTGGAGCTCAGTCCTGTCTGGAGACAGCAGCACCAGCAAAGTGGTCACTGACCTGGCCCCACCCACCCTCCAAGCATGGATTCCAGGCTGATCCCAGACATGGGACAAGTGGGAGGCAGCATGGACATGTCCTCATGGGAACACATCCCACATCCAACTGGAAACATCCCACATCCATGTGGGAATATATCCCACATCCGCCTGGGAACACATCCACTGAGAATACATCCCAGATCCCCTGGAAACACACCCCACATCCACACCCTCTCCCTCCCACAGCAAAGGCTGATGTCCCTGGAGATCCAGGTTCAATAGCAGTCTCTCCATCATTATTCCAGGGATTCAGTTTACCTCTGGATCATGGAGGTAAACCTCATTTAAATCGCTCACCTTATTTAATATGGATTTCAGAAACTCTTTGGAAAACCCAAACAGCCACATTTTGAATTTTCACCACAAAATCCAACATTGCCACAAGCAAGAACACAATCCCAGCCAATGTCTCCATGTTATGCAGGCATTAAAATTTAATGGAATGGCCATAACTGGAAAAATTGCACACCAAGCCTTCAAGCCTGGATCAATGAATAAATTAACACCAACACCAATTAATGCAGATTCCCAATACTTCCAGGGCAGAAATAGGAAAAGTTATTTGTATTAGGAGCACATGTTGAGGACACACTGGTATCCTCTCAAAAACAGGGAGACAATTTTCCTTAGAGAAAAGGGAATAAGTATTTTTCCTTTTTCAGCTTAACACTGGGCAAGGGAATTTTTAGTTTAAGTTTGACATCTATTCAGGCAAAAATAATTTTAAAATTTCCTTATTTGGTTCCAATTTGGAAAAAGCAACAACTTCCTTTTTCAAACAAGGAAACAAGGATTCTGATGTTGGATTTTCAGTTCTGTCATTTAAAATAAAAAGCAAAGAACATCTTTACAGAATCACAGAATGGGTTGGCTTGGAAGAGGACCCTGAAGATCATCTCTTTCCTAACCCCATCTTCCACCAGAACTGAAATTTTACTCAAAAGCCTGCTGACCACTACACGAATTGATGATAAAAATTAAACTAAAATAATGATTTAAAGGATTACGAAAGGATAATAAAATTCCAGCTCTTTTCCTCTTGCAAAAATCCTGACCACCCCCTCTTTTCCCATTCCTTCTCCTGTTTTTCCCCCTCAGCTGCCTTCAGGGATGACCACAGGGGTGATTCCACAAGGAAAACACTGTTTGGATGTGGCAGCCCAGTTCTGCTTTGGAAAAACCCCACAATGCTCCTTATGACCTTTGTTAAATACCATTTAAAGCCTTTCCTCACCAAAATCCCACTAATGAGCTCAAACTCTTCAGGAATTCTTCCCTCTAATGCACACAAGTTATCACTGAACCAAAATATGCCATTTAAGGGGGTTTTACTAAAGATCAGTGACTCCAGTTTAGGCTTTTAGTAGCAAATCAATTGATTCCCAGAGCAGCTGGCTCGGAGCTCGCCAGGAGGAGAAGCCGTGCAGAGATATGGAGCCACTGGGACGTTGTCACCCTCGTTTTGCACACACAGCACAACAAACCCCCGAGACAAAACAAGCATTAAACCCTTACTCACAGTTTGCAAAGCCTTGTATTCATCTGACACCTCAGAAAGCACAGATTTCCCTGCGCAGGCTACAATCTGTGAGAGTCCCAGGCTGGAGCCTGCCCGTGCTCCACAGAATCAGCACTGGAGCTGCCACACCACTCACACCATCCCTGGGGACTATGGATCGATCCCCACCCAGTACGGGGATGAAAAGGCAGGGAATGATGGGGCTGGGGCTGGAGAGGAACTGATGGGGCTGGAGAGGAACTCTCAGGTCCTGGTGCTGTGTGTGTGAGCTCCAAGGGGAGCCCCAGGACCTGCAATTCTGCCCTAAACCTGCCCCACACACTGCCAGTCTCCTGAAGGGAGCTGGTCCCTGCAAAGGCACATGGGGCTGGGATGAGTCACCTCATCCCAGCTGCTGGTCTCTAACGAAATTCTGTGTCACAGATTTGGGGACAATGCAAGGAACCCCCCAAAAGACCACTCAGACAGCTGTGTGTCACTAAGGACATTTTTTCATGGACATTTCACTCCAAGAGCAGCTTTACCACCAGAAAACTGTTCATTTCTACAGTCAGAATTTATAAAAAATCCTACTAATAAATAACACTTCAGGGCTAGTCAGCAGTTATTTCAAGAAGAAGGTGAAGGGGATATTCTCAGCAAGGACAATGTACCCAGTCACTTCCCCACTGCTGCACTTACTAAGGATCCTATGGAAGCAACATCCCAAACTGTGCCTGGAGAACCCTGGGATGAGTGGTCCAGCTCTAACCCTGTGCACATGGTAATTCAGCTGCTCTGCTTCCAAGTCATCATTCCCTCTCCATCTCCCCCTAGGGCAGAAATTTCTCCCTGGAGAGGAGCCAGGGATAGGAAGTTAGTCCAGACTGTGCAGATGCATCACAGACCAGAGAAGCCAAGTCTCAGAATGTATGGATTTGTGACTGTTAATGACTGCATTCCCACCTCCTAGGAAGCAGGCTGACTCCTGGCACTGATTTTCCCACATTCCAAGCAGAGAGGACACAGGACAGGCCGCCCCCCTCCCCAGGACTAAGAGCAGGCCAGGAATGGCCATCAGAGCAGCACTCACCTGCTTCACTCTGCTCTTTGCTTGGTGCTTCCAGCCCCTCTGTCACCCTCTGGATATCTTCCTGGGCCACCACTACCCTCTGTGGGGTCTCATCCAGATCTCCTACAACTCCTGCAGGCGATGCTGGTTCCCCCTCCAGCTTTTCCCTGCAGAACTGAAGCACAAGGGTTAATGTGCCAATGGAAATGGGGAACCCTGTGGTGATGTGACTAAGGCAGAGCTGTTTGTCGCCCCCTCCACACTGATCCCATTGGAAAAATGTGTATTGCTTCATCTCCAGTGCCAGTTCTGGGACAAACCAAAGGCAGATGATGCCTACCAGGTAGCCCTGGGTGGGATTTGGGGGTTGGGGGTGGGAGAGTGGAAGGTGTCCCTGCCCATGGCAGGGGTTGGAACTGGATGGACTTTAAAGTCTCTTCTACTCCAAGCCTTTCTATGATCCTGAGTCTCCCGGTGTTACTCTGACAAAGTGAGCCAATCACACTCCCAGGTTGTTCCAAGCCCCGTCCAACCTGGCCTTGGACACTTCCAAGTCATGATGCTGTTTGGCCTTTGGGGTGCAAACACACACTCCTGGCTCATGCCCAGCTTTCAATCCACAAGAACTCCCAAATCCATCCCGCAGGGCTGCTCTCCATTAATTCCTCCCCCAGCCTGTGCTCATTCTCAGACTGCCCTGACCCAGGCACAGGGACTTGAACTCCATGAGGTTCCCTGGACCACTGCTCCATGTCCCTCTTTTTTATAGAGTTACACATTCCTGTTACACTGCATCGGCACTGAGTGGGTCTTAAGGGTCAGGACGTTGGTTGCCATTGATATTTGGCACTTCAGAGGGTGAGCTGGCACATGCCATGAATCCAGAAGGCATTTCCCTATGGATTCCTCAGAGCTGACCACACAGAGAGGCAGGTTTGGATCCCGGCTTTCTGCTTTCCTGGGGATGCAATAAAACAATCAATTCTGCTTGAGCAGGCTGGCTAAAAGCTGAATTCATCCCTGTACCAGACAGGAACGTGTCCGGCCCTTCATTCCAGGAGTGAAACAGGCCAGCAGGGAACAAGCAAGGCCACACATTCCGGTAAACAGAGTAAGAGGAGCAATTAACACATTAACCTGTAACGCTGCTGCAACTCTAATGGTTCTGCAAAACAAGTGGGATGTCCCCGGGAACAATGGAGTGTTTAATCAACAATTTCTGCTCCACTGGTAAAGATAGCAATGACATCACTGGGGAGAGGAATCAATCCTGCCAGGGAGACTGTTTTCCGGGAAAACACATCTCCAACGTGTCCTTCACCTGGTTAAAACCACAGAAAGTGCCAAGTGTAAGAACTGTGGAGAAGCTGTGGTTGACTGGAAACAGAGCATTCAATTTGCAACAATTCCCTGGAAGTGTTCAAGACCAGGTTGGAACAATCTGGAAGCAATAGTGGAAGGTGTCCCTGGTCCATTCCAATCCAAACTGTTATGTGATTCCATTCCTGCCAGCAGGAAGAAACAGAAAGGAACAAGAGCAGGAGCCCTGACCCTTGAGGTCTTGCTCCATCCTCACTGCTTGAGAGCTCAGGGACAAACAGCAGCTCCCAGAATCCCCAAGCACTCCTGGACTCCAGCTCCATGGAGACATGGCTGTAAGTCAGGAGTAGGTGGAAACTGGTGGCCTTGAAACCATAGAATCAGGATATCCTGAGCTGAAAGGGGCCCACAAGGATCATCCAGTCCAGCTCCTGGCCTTAAACAGACCCCCCAAGAACCCCAGCCTGGGCATCCCTGGCAGTGCTGCCCAAACGCTCCTGGAGCAGCCTCGGGGCCGTGCCCATTCCCTGGAGAGCCTGGGCAGTTCCCAGCAGCCTCTGGAAGGGGGAAGAGCCTTTCCTGAGATCCCACCTAAAGCCCCTGGCACAGCTCCAGCTGCTCCCCCAGATCCTGTTCCTGCTCACAGAGAGCAGAGATCAGAGCTGCCCCTCAGGAGAAGCTGCAGCCTCCAGTGAGCTCTGCCCTCAGCCTCCTCTGCTCCACCTGAAGCCAAAGAAAGTCATTCTTACCCAGTGAAGATCCTCACACCAACCACATGACAAACTCCTCAACGTAGTATTACAATTAATACATTTCACTGTCCCTGTGCAGAAGTGGGAGTAAATCAAGCACTAAGTGTGAGAACTGAGAGAGGCACTGACCTAGAATCCTGGAATCCCAGACTGGTTTGGGGTTGGGAGGGATCTCAAAACTCATTCCATTGCACCCCTGCCATGGGCAGGGACACCTTCCACTCTCCCAGGTTGCTCCAAGCCCCGTCCAGCCTGGCCCTGGACACTTCCAGGGATCCTGGGGCAGCCACAGCTTCTGTGGGCACCCTGTGCCAGGGCCTGCCCACCCTCACAGCCAAGAATTCCTTCCCATTATCCAATCTAAACCTATTCTGTCAGTTTGAGGCCATTCCCCCTTGTCCTGGCATTCCAGGTTCTTGTAAATACTCTCTCTCCATCTTTCTTATAGCTCCTTCAAATATTTCAGTCCCAGGACTCCACAGTGGCCTCAGAGACAGGAGAAACAGTTTTCATTAACGAAATATCCCAAAGATATTCCTTTCCCAGCAGCTCTCAGGCAGCCAGAGCCATGGAGCACGAAGTACCTGGAGTCCATCCATGATGCTGTGGGATTCCAGCTGCCGGGCTGCCACTTCCAGCTTTCCTAGCAGGGCCGCCCGCTCCACCAGGAAATATGCAACCTGTTCACTGGCAGCACTGCAGGAGATCTGGGATAAACCTTCCTGCTCCAGCATCTCCTCCACCTCCTTCAGCTGGGTTTCTGCAAGACAAGGCAAGGCTTGGTGTCAGCAGAGGAACAAAGGGCAGGGTTTCCTGGAGATCTATCCCAGCTCCTCTAAACATTCCTCACTGCAACAGCCCCATTCTCCTGGAGCCCAACAGCTCCTCAAGTCTCTCCTGCTTCCCAACAGCCTCACTGCCTCCCACTCCCTGCTATCCATTATCTCAGCCCCATTCCCTCTCTCTCAAGGTTTCTCTTCATATACCCTTCCCTGCCTGCCAAGCATGTGATAGGATCTGCTACCCCCAGGCAGAGTTCTCCCAACTTGGTTTACGCTTAGCCTCTTCAACCCCAAGTACAGCTTGATGGAAACTAAACACCAGATTAAACAGATACTGAGAGAACAAGAGAATCATTAAGGTTGAAAAGACCTCCAGATCATCAAGTCCAATCTTGGAGAGAAAGCAAACAGACAGACACCGAGTCACAGATATGCTTTTTTTTGGCAGGAGACACACAAAATGCCAGATCACTCCCGGACAGCATCACTATTTTCCCGAGGAATGTCTAGAAAGGAGGCAGATATTCAGATCTGAATATCTTTAAGAATTGAACTGCCAGTGCTTCACCATTTATACAAAAATTATAGCCAGGAAGACTCACTACTGGGAAAAACTTCCAGATTGAAGGGTCTCTAAGGCAAAAAGGTGACGACAAGACTTGCAGAAGTCAGTTTATGGCTGGGGACCATTGTGTTTGTGCAACAAACAGTTGTTAAAAAGACCCCCTTGCTAGTGTAGTTGGAATTTACCTGCCTGGAGAAAATGAGGAACCTTTGGTGTCCAGCATGGTCAGGGCAGCAACTCCTGCATTGGATCCAGCAGCTTGTGGAGCCAGGGGAGGGCTTTTCAAACCCTCCCTGTGTAATTCATATTGAAACCAAAAGCAATAGTTCAAATTTCTAGCCCAAACCAGATTATAAAGGCTTCCAAGGGTTGTAAAATGGGAAGTGCAGGGAGCTGTACAGAGGTAGGAAGGATATTCCCACTCTTTCCTTGCTCAAGGATCTAGAGCTGGACAGCTGAGGTTCAGCAGAGCAAATATTCCTTGGACACAGGACACAGAGAGCCCTGGACAAGCCTGTCCCTCACTCCCATGCAGTGATTTAACACAGGACCCAGCGCAATCACATCCCGAGGCTCCGATCGATGCCATGTTTCCACTCGGCGCTTGGCAGCCGGCTCCATCCAGCCCTGTGGATGGAAAACACCCTGCGGTTTCCCGAGCGTCTTCCCCAGGGACACGAAGCACAGCCTGGTCAATACAGGGTCAAACAGGGCTCCCCAGCAGCTTCCTGCTGCAGCAGAGCAAATGAGGCAGTTTGCAGGATCAAAACTGCTCTGTGTGCCTCGGGAAGAGCCCATGGATCACACTAAACTGAACTCCAACCTGCCTGGCACCTTCCTCCCATGGTTTTGCCAAATCCCAGCTAAAATGAACAGAAACTGCTCTGGCTTATGGCCAGGATAGGACCCCCTGTGCCCTGAACCATCTCTACCTGCCAGTGCTCCCCTTGTCCCCAGCCAGCAATGCAAGATGAAGTGGTATAATTTTAGATCCCAGACATATTCCAGAGGCTGGAGAGGAAAAAGGATTTGTGAGGATGCGGGAGGTTTGCCCACAGCACAGGTTACCTATGTGTAAACCCCACCGATTCCTTACAAACCCCTTCCCTCCCCCGTTCAATGTCTGGGAAGAGCCAATCCCTGCCCCAGGCACTGTTACACCACAGCTCCACTGGCATCTCCCACCTCCATCCACACTTGTTAGGAAGCAAATTTTAAATTAATATTTGTATTTTCCTACCCCAGAAATACTCTCAGAAACAGCAGCCACCTCACCCCACCACAGCCCTGCATCCTCCAGCCCTGCTGAGTGTGTTTAACCACCCCAGCTGTTACAACAAACAAGCTCAGAGCACGACTGTTTATTCTTTTTATTCCACTTTTTAAACAAATCCAGGCAGCTTCCCCAGCGCTGTGTTTCACTGCCATTCCAGTTGTTTTTCAGGAAGGCTTTTGGGAGCGCCATCGATCTGCCCTCCAACAACACCCAGCGTGTTCAGCGAGAGCATCAGAAACAGATCAGGAACTGCCTGGAGGGAAGGAAAAATGTCACTCTGGGCAGAGGTATCAGATGAGGTGACGCTCAGCTCGATGGCCCAGCATCAACCACCCTTGGCTGCTCCCTGCAGGAACCTGCAAGCCTGGGACAAGCACAGAGCAAACGTGTGAGCAGAGATTTACTTTTTATCTTCAGAAACTGCTCAGTGTCAGTCACCAGTGCTAATTATCCTCAGGGTCTAAAGGAGTACCGTAGAGAAATTTTGGTCAAGGGCCTGGAGTGCCAGGACAAGGGGAAACAGCTTCTCACTGCCAGAGGGCAGCATTAGATGGAATACTGGGATGGAATTCTTCCCTGGGAGGGTGGGCAGGCCCTGGCACAGGGTGCCCACAGAAGCTGTGGCTGCCTCTGGATCCCCGGAAGTGCCCAAGGCCAGTTTGGATGGGGCTTGGAGCAGCCTAGGATTGAGGAAGGTGTTAAGATGCCTTCCAACCCAAGCCACTCCATAATTCCATAATTTTATCAAAAAGCTTCTAACAGATCAAGTTGCCCCAAGTGATCCCAGACCAAGCAGAGTTTGTGATACATTTGCCTGCTGTTGGAAGAGGGAGTGTGCTCAGACCTGAGAGCCCACCCAGGGGTCTCCAGGCTCCCTTCCCCAGCTCTCAGCTCAGGTGTACCAGGACAGATCCTGTCCCTCGCCCTGCATCATTCACAGCTCGATCCCCTCCACTGTACATGTGGATGTGGCACTTGGGGTGAACACGACAGTGCTGGGGGAATGGTTGGACTTGATGATCCTAAAGGGCTCTTCCAACCTAAACATTCCCATGATTCCAAGAATTCTGATGAAAAGCAGAGGCCTAAGGAACAGACACAGGGAGGCAGCACAGAACCCTGCAGCAGGGACACATTAGAGTCTTGGAGCAGCCCAACAGAAGCCTTTGGGATTGTGCAGCATGTCCAGCACGAGCACATCCACACACTCTGTAATAGAGATGGCCAGAGGGGATTTTTTTAAGAGGCTGACCGAGAACCATGGAACCACAAAATATCCTGAGCTGAAAGGGACCCACAAGGACCATCCAGTCCAACCCCTGTCCCTGCACAGACACCCCAACAATCCCACCCTGTGCCTCAGAGCGCTGTCGAAACGCTTCTGGAGCTCTGGCAGCCTCGGGGCTGTGCTCATTCCCTGGGGAGCCTGGGCAGTGCCCAGCACCCTCTGGGGGAAGAACCTTTCCCTGAGATCCAACCCTAAACTCCCCTGACACAGCTCCAGCCATTCCCTCATGTCCTTTCCCTGGTCCCAGGGAGCAGAGATGAAATCCTCCTCCAGAGGAGCTGCAGCCTGGGATGAGCTCTGCCCTCAGCTTGCCCTCAGCCTCCTCTGCTCTAGATGAACAAACCTGGATAAAAGGACCAGTCACTCAGTAAAGTGCTCCACAAGGACCCAAAACATCTCGGGGCTGGCACCTCTCCCTGCAGGTGACAGCCCAGAAGGAACAGGACTTCCACACTCTTCAATTATCCACACACATCCCAGGATGGCAGCCAATGCCAGCAGTGAGTCAAGAACAAATTCTGAACCTCAAAATCGGAGTGATATCCCAAAAAAAATCCCTCCAGAAACATTCTACAGCACCAAAGCCACACAACGCCCTCAGGGACAACACACCGAGAACAACTGGATGACAACTACTAATCCCCCCTGGATACATCGAGATCCATGGACAAGGATCTCAGCTTCCATTCCATTCCGGAGGTACTCATTGCTCAACAGCCTCAGGAAACGCTAAGAAATGGAGAAAGTCCAGAGGAGGAAACCAACACATTCCGGCTTTGGGGCTATTCTGTCTTCCCACTGCCACCTTGTGGGAAGGGAGACAACCACAGAGTTTTCTGCCACAGCGAGGCTCCCAAGAGCTCATTATTCATTTTAACCTTTGTAAGCAGCCTTCTAACCACAAACCACGGCTTTAAGCGCCTAGAGAAATCAAATTTTTAGGTAAAGCCATCTTTGGAATGCCACAGCACCAGATGTGCTCCCTGAAAACCCAACCAATGCTCAAAAAATTCCCCCAAACTCCTGTATTTGCTGCCCCAAACAAAGCCTAAATCACAAAGAAACACTTTAAGTTGTGCCATCACCCCCAATTTTATCTCAGGGCCAGGATAATACAGGTCACAGAAGGAGATAATGGTGGCATGGGGTATGAGCAGTACTGAAAGTGCACCAGAAGACTGAAAAAAATCAAGAATTAAACCCAGCAAAAGTGACCCTAGAGTTTGAAAATAAATTATTTGAAGTTAAAGAAGTGAAATAATTTTTTAAAATAAAATTACTGAAGCTCTGAGGGGCCCTGAGCAACTCGGTCTAGTGGAAGGCATCCCTGCCTATGGCCAGGGATGGAACTGGATGAGCTTTACAGTCCAAACCATCCTGGGACTTCGTGACAACGAGCATGCCCAAGTTTTGAATCGCCAGAACAAACAATTTCTGTCCCTCACATTAAAAACTGCGGAGTTTGTGTAAACCAAAGCCAAGAGCAAATTCACTGATTTTGTGGGAGTGAGGAGCCACTGACAGATAATGCAGAGCTGGAAACCAAAGAGCACCATCAATTCTGGTCTTCAAACAGCCTCTAGAAGATGCTTCGTGCAACGACAGAGCTACATGGAGAACCTGCCAAATTCCCTGAATAAAGGCAGTAAAAGCAGGAAAGAACCTCTAAATTATAAATCTGTTCCAACAACTCTTAAACACTTTTAGCAACTTCTCAAACAACAAACCACTGAGAACTCCCTGAGAACTCCCCAAAAAATGCTGCTCAGCTCTCCAAGAAGCTTTCCAGACCCAAACACCTGCCAGTGTGTTCCCAGGGCCCACGCTCCAGAGGGAAGGGACTACCCTGCTGCAGCTGTAGCCGTGCCAGCTCCAACCTGAGCTGCTCATTCTCCTTCTCATATTCAGAGGCAATGGCATCCCGCTCTTCCATCAGGGTACGGACATGGCCCACGTAGCTTTCCACCTGGAATACAGAAAATCCAGCTATTTCCATGTCTGCCAGCACCTTCAGTGAGCCGGCAGCATAAAAAGTTCTCCACCCCATCATGTTTACAGGATAACCTCAAATATTTGCAGGAGAATATGTCTTATGCCTTTGGAACACCTGGGGATGGCAAATCCTTGACTGGGAGGTCAGTAGGTCATGCAGCTATGGGGATGCTGGGATGTGGGGAGCTTTTGACCATGGCTCTGTGAGAGCTGCTGGGCTCACTGGCTGATTTCTGATGCCCAGCACGAGGAATGGGGGGCAGCAGTGTGGCAGTGACACCCCTGAACCTGCTGCTGCATAGAGGGGGATCAGGGGATGCAGGCCTGGGTGGGTTAACCCAGGGGGTATCCTAGAACTACTGAAGTTAGAAAAGACTCCCTAGAGTCCAACTTGTGATGAAACTCCACCTTGTCACCAGACCAGAGCACTGAGTGCCACGTCCTGTTGTTCTCCAAACATCTCCAGGGATGGTGACCCCATCACTGCCCTGGGCAGCCCTTGCCAAGGCCTGACCACTTTTTCAGTGAAGAAATTTCTGCTCATGTCCAACGTGAATCTCCTCGGACACAGCCTGAGGCCGTTCCCTCTTGTCCTGTCCGTGTTCCCTGGGAGCAGAGCCTGACCCCCCCCGGCTGCCCCCTCCTGTCAGGGAGTTGTGCAGAGCCACAAGGTCCCCCCTGAGCCTCCTTTGCTCCAGGCTGAGCCCCCTTCCCAGCTCCCTCAGCTGCTCCTGGGGCTCCAGACCCTCCCCCAGCTCCGTTCCCTTCCCAGGACAGGCCCCAGCCGGGCCCGCTCTCCGGCCCTTACGTCTCTCATGTCCTGGGCCCGCCGCCGCTCCAGCTCGCCCAGCCGGGTCTCCGCTCGCCGCAGAAGTCGCCAGGCTAGACCCAGCTGCTCCTCGGCCGGGGCGGCGGGGTCGGCGCCCTCCGCCCGCAGCCAGCGCCATATGCTGTCTGCCGGCACCGGGGGCTCC
>VZTN01026419.1:66175-101476 GCA_013400515.1 Erpornis zantholeuca
GCCGCGTCCATGCGGCGGGACTGAGCCCCCCGCGCCATGGCAACAGGCCACGCCCCTTGCAGCGGCCGCGCCCCAATCAGCAACGTCATGAATGGCCGTGCGGGGCCACGCCCCCAGCCTGACGTTACGAGCGGGTGCGGGAGGCCACGCCCCCTCCTCGCCCCGTGACGCCCCCTAGCGGCCGGCAGCGGGCGCAGCACCGCTCCCGCCGGGGTCACCCCTGGGTCACCAAAAGGGGCCAAAAACCCCAACAAAAGGGGCCAAAAGTTTTCCCGATTTTATTCTAAACCCCAAGTGAATCTGCAGGACCTGAAGGGGAAGCGCACAAGTACACAGAGCTGAGCTGAGGTAAGAGAAGGCCCCAGGGAGACCTTAGAGACCATGCCAGTTCCTACTCCAAGAGAGCTGGAGACGGACTTCAGACAAGGACATGGAATGACAGGACAAGGGGGAATGGCTTCCCACTGCCAGAGGACAGGGTCAGATGGGATACTGGGAAGGAATTCTTCCCTGCGAGGGTGGGCAGGCCCTGGCACAGGGTGCCCACAGAAGCTGTGGCTGCCCCTGGATCCCTGGAAGTGTCCACGGCCAGGTTGGATGGGGCTGGGAGCAGCCTGGGACAGCGGAAGGTGGAATGAAATGAGCGTTAAAGCACCTTGAAACTCAAAGGTGATTTCATGAGATTGAGGAACCATAGAGCAAAGTAGGTCCATCCTGCAGAATTGACTGACTGGCTGAAGACACCGCACAAGGGGATGGTACAGAAAGAAGACTGGGACATGGAGAAGAGGGACATGGCAGAGTCCAGTGAGGACCTTCCACTGAGCCGTCTGGGATTCTCAGAAAGCAACGGAGAGGTCCTGGACTTGCAGGAACCACTTCCAACACATATACTACAACCAGCATTCCCAGAGTGGTGGTGCCCAAACACTGCCAGGATGGGAGCAATCATGGGCTTGGTTTAACCTCCCACACAGAACAAGTGCATTCCTGACATGGGATTGGGATGGTTGTGTCTCAGTTTGAGCTTAAAGAGCCTCCCCAGCCCACACTCCACAAGTAGGGGTAGACACAACACTGGAAGCCCACAGTGTGTTCCTAAGTCCAATGAAACCCCAAGATTCCCAGGGCCCACTGCCCCAGCCTGCTCCCCGAAAAGCTCAGATCATTCCTCTCCTTCCCAACCACCTCAGAGAAATCCCAGGACACTCTGAAGACAGTCTTGGTGGCATTTCTCCCACCCCTTGTCCCAACACTTCTGCAAGGGCACGTTCAAATTACACAAATGTTCTCATCCTCGCTGGCCCATCCATGCTGTCCACAAAGGCTCTAAACTAAGACAAGGGAAATCCCAGACTCGACATTCCCATCAATTACATACTGGGAGATTAAGACAGGCAGTTCTTGGAGCTTATTCACCTTCTGTATCAGTCCTGGCCACAGAGGAGTTGTGAGTTCCTTCTGACTCAGTTAACCAGTTGGATCTCTCCCCTCCTGACCATCTGGACTTCTCCCATCACTGATGGGATCCACTGATCCCACCCCTGTGCTCTTTTCTTGCTCTTCTGGCTTTATTTTCCTTGTTTTCTGAGCACCCCTCACTTTCAGTGGATTGGTGTTATTACTAAACCACTGCTGCCTCCTGAACACTCCATGGTTTTACCTGGAGCACTGTCTTGCCTCTGGAAATGCTTCCAGCATTCCCATGTGCTGTTGTCCTTCTTTCCAGGATCCCAGTGAATTTATTTTGAGCCCATGAGCAGACATCCAGTAGACAGCAGGAGAGCTGCAGGAGGTTTCTGGCAGGCATGAGGAACACACACTTTGAAATTGGTAATCGTTGGAAGAGGGTTTAGACAAAACCAGGAACATTCCAGTTCTAACTCCACACAGCCAAAAGGAAGCATCCCTTTCCAGGTCAATCACTGCCACCCATTCTGCTGTCAGAGAATCATGGGATCGCTAAGCCTGGAAAAGCCCTCCAAGATCACTGAGTCCAACCACCTCCCAGCACAGCCACGTTTACCCCAAACCGTGTCCCCAAGTGCCACATCCACACTTTTAAACACTTCAAGGGCTGGTGACCGTACCACTGGTCTGCATAGTCTGTGCCAATACTTGAACACCTTTCCACAAACAATTTTCCCAATATCCAACCTTGAACCTCTTCTGGCACAGCTTGAGGCTGTTTCCTCATCCTGTCCCTGTTCCCTGGGAGCAGAGTCCAAGTCCCCCCCGGCTGCCCCCTCCTGTCAGGAGTTGTGCAGAGCCACATGGTCCCCCTGAGCCTCCTTTTCTCCCTCTGAGCCCCTTTCCCAGCTCCCTCAGCCCCTCCTGGGGCTCCAGACCCTTCCCAGCTCTGTTCCCTTCCCTGGACACCACCCCCATCAGTGCCCACTCCCCTTCTCCAACCTTGGCCTCGAGCTTGGGTCCATGCTGTGCTCTGTGTCAGATGTGGCCTTGACTTTGTTTACAGAGCTCTGCAGTGACACTTGAGCCTTGTTTGGTGAGAGCTGCTCAAACACTGCCTAGGAAAACTTCCTGGTGTAAATGGAATATGAAGCAAAGCAACCTACAAATACCTGGGATGGAAGGAAAACCTTTGAAACAGCTGCTTTAGGGACGCTGCTGAAGCACCCAAACTGTAGGAACATGGGATCTCTCCTGGTGCAAGAGCTGCTCCCCCAAAATCACTATCACCTCATTGTCCTTTTTGCCACCCTGGTTTCACCATCCACTCTAAACATCAGATGATTCCCCACTCCAATCATAAAACCAGCACATCTTTCCTGCAAAGCCCCATTCCTTCCTCCAGCCATTCCAAAAGAAACTTCAAAGAGGGAGATTCAAGAAATTCTTTATATACAGAGACCTCCATCATTTCTTGTCCTCCCAGTTCTCCCAGCCCACAGGACAGAAACAAGCTCCTTTCCTCCTTTAGACACCAGGACAAATATCCTTGGAATGGTTTCTCTTCTATGTATTTCTCTTTTACAAAGCCGTGGTAGCTGAGGCCAAGCTGCAGAAAAGTGACACAGTGTTGGACAGCTCTCCTCAGTGTTCGTGGGGATTGCTTTATCTACCTGGACGGGGAATTGCTCCGGTCCCACTCCCTCTCCAGCACCATTCCCTTGTTTCCTCCGAGCTGCTCCTCAGCCTTTTCTCTCTATGAAAGCCGTGTGCTGGCCCTGGAGGTAACTCACAATCTTCTCCTCTATTTCCATGCCTTGTGCTATTTCCTCCTCGGACAGAGATAAGGGAGTCTGTGAGTCCCTGGTGACGATGATGACAGAAGTTCTCCGGGATTCCAGGACATTGGCCACCACCACCTGGTGACGGTATTTCTCCAGAGCCTGCTGAGATTTGTCCAGGAGGATCTGGGGATCTGTCTCCAGTTTGAAGGAAATCACAAAGGCCTCTGGGGCCCAGTCTCTGACCAGGGGTGAAAGCATTTTTGGCACCATCTTCATTGTGATCTGCAGTGAGGAAAGATAAAAAGAAAAAATCAGTAAAAACATTACAGGGAGTTCTAACAGGAGATGGAAAGGGAAACAGGGAAATTCCAGCTTTTTCATATTCCATTTACACCAGGAAGTTTTTCAAGGCACTGTTTGGGCAGCTCTCACCAACCAAGGTTCAAATGACACTGTAAATTTAAGTTAAATGATCCATGTGGTGCTCACAATCAGGGGGTTCCAAGGCTGAGCAACAGGAAGTCTGCATTCCCAGAGCTATCCCCACTTGGGGAATATAAACATGAGAAGATTAAAAAAAGCATTACAACTGCATAAATCTGAGTTTTCTCCAGAATCCAGGCAGTTTATCCCATCTTCACCTTTCCTTCTATCAACTCCTTAACACACATGAGGCATCAAAGTGCTAAAGCATGGGGGAAAAACAGTAGGAGACTTTGTTATCCAGCTTCCCAACCTCTGGATCCATCACTGGGAATCAGGCCAGGTCTCATCTTTCCGATGCTAACAATAAAGAATGAAGCACAGCAACTTCTTAGAAGGTGATTAATTAAACAATTTCTTAATATATTTGCTATATAAAGAATTTCAGAGCCACCTGCTCCCATTGCTGAGAGGGACCTTGGTGCTGCAGTATTGGACTGTCACTTGTATAAGCAGGATGGATCCTGGGGTCATGGAATGATTTGGGGTTGGAGGGAGCTTAAATCTCATCCCATCCCACCGCTGCCATGGGCAGGGACACTTTCCACTATCCCAGGGTGCTCCAAAGGCCCATCCAAACTGGCCTTGCACACTGCTAGGGATCCAGGGGCAGCCGCAGCTGCTCTGGGCACCCTGTGCCAGGGCCTGCCCACCCTCCCAGGGAAGAATTTCTTCCCAATATCCCATCTAAATCTACTGTTAGTTTGAAGTCATTCCCCTTTATCCTGGCACCCCAGGTCCTTGTCCAAAGCCTCTCTCCAGACAAAAGGCAGCAAGTCAAGTACTCCGGGAGCTATTCTTGGAGCACTTCAGCTCTGAGACCCACCCTCTCCTCATCTCCATGGAAGCACAGGCAGCTTTAAAGGACAAAGCTAGAAGAGCTGGAGGCACCTCAGGGGCCCTCTTCATGTGCCACACCACAACTGCAGACATGCTGAAGCTGCTCCATATCAGACAGAGCAGCACTGACCTCCCTGCAGATAACCCATGGCACCACTCACCCTTCAGACCACCCTAAAAATAAATCTGGATCAAAGGAGAGCAGGGCTGACCCTGTCCTGCCGTCTTATCTGGGCCCCTCGGTGAAAGATAAGAATAAAACAATGCAGTTTGTTTTATTTTTTCCACAGGGTTCTGTCCCCGTGGGATCTCACCATCCTGTTCTCTCTGACAACACATGCAACCTGCTGCTTTGCAGCTTTCCCGGGTTTTATCCACAGCCATTTCTCAGGAGAAGGACCCTGGAAGCAAGGAGGGGACAGCTAAGGGGGATGGCAGAGAGAGCCATGCCCAGGGGGGCCTCACCTGTAGGGGCCCCTCCGAGGACTGGATCTTGTGCTCCGGCATCTCAGAGGCCGGGATGTAGAAATCTGACACGGCGGCTGACAGGTAGAACATGACACTGGAGCCTGTGGGAACACGACTGATGTCCCCCCCTGCCATGGCCTGTCCCTGTCACCCCAGAGCCAGCCAGGCTGCCACCCACACACACCAAACAGGGGAGACCAGGACCCCCCTCAGGGACCCCCCAGCACAAATCTAAGCAGGGCAGCACTGACCCCACCCTGGGGGGCTGCACCCTAGGGTCCTCTCAGATACACTGTTCTCCACTGGGCTCTATCTTGTGCCCTCCTCCCAAGCCCCCAAAGCCCCCAGGGACAGCCCAGACCCTCATGCCGGGGTGCAGGAGCCCTCCAAGCAAGGCGGCCCCCCTTGTCCCCTCATGCCAGAGCCTCACAGACCCCGGGGCCACCACAAGGGGGTTCTATCATCTACCCCATGCCGATAGACCTTTCCCCCCACAACTATCACATCCCCTCGTTTCTTAGTCCTCCTGTCCCCTCACACTGGAGACCCCCATGAGAGCCTCATCCTTTCTCATCTTGAATCTTCTCACAGAAGCACCCTGTTCCCTCATTCCTGGGCTCCCTCACACCAGAGATCCCCATGGGGGGCTTCATCCTCTCTCGCCTTGCGCCCTACGAACCCGTGGCCACTTCGTCCCTCATTCCTGGGTCCCCCCGGTTCCCTCCGTCCCCTCACGCCCGGGCTCTCCCCGTACCGAGGGGCGCCAGGGCTCGGGCGGCCGCGCGCAGCAGCGCCAGGTACTCAGTGAGCCCGGTGAACTCGATGGCGAGCAGCGCGCCCGCCTCGGTGGCGCGTTGGTACTCGCGGAGCGCGGGCAGCAGCGCGGGCAGCGCGGNCTGCGCCGCCGCCCAAGCCCGCACCCGGCCCTCGGTCGCGGCCGCATCCACGTCGTTGTCTTCGTCCTTGTCCTCGTCCTTCTTCTCCTTCGAGGCCGCCGCCGCCGCCGCCATGACCCGCCCGGCCCGCCGGAAATGACGTGTGTCACTCTCCCCGTACGGGAAGTGTTGCCTTCGCAACGGAACGCCAGAGCCGTCGTTCGTGCTTGTCGGAAGTGACGTCTTTTAGCCTCACCGGAAGGGTCACCCCGGCAACCGGGGACGCGCCGAGGGTTCAGGGCCGGCCATGGCGGGGCCCCCGCGTTGCGAACTGTGCGGCGCCCGAACGGCCCCGCCGCGCCGCCCCGGCTGCCGCCTCACCTACTACTGGTGAGAGACCCCGGGGGGAGGCCCAGGGATGAGGCCTGGGGCACAGGGACAGGGCAGAGGCCACCCCTCCAGGGTGAGGCTCGAGGCACACGCAGACAGCTTAGGATAAGGCTTGGGATTCAGGATGAGGCCCAGGAAGGAGGAGGCAGGAACAAATTTGGGACAGGACGAGAGGCAGGACACCACAAGGCACAGGACACGAGGCCCAGGATGAGGCACAAAAGGCAGGAACAGGCCCAGGACAAGGCTCAGGACACAGGAGAGGGGCCGGGAGGCAGGCACTGGCCCAGGGCAAGGGCTGAGAGACAGGATCAAAGCCTGGGATGTGTTGTGGGACACAGGAACAAGGCAGGAGGGAGGCAGTAGCCCCAGGATGAGGCTCAGGGCACTGGAAGAAGGCCCGGGGTGAGGTCCAGGAAGCAGGAACCAGCCACAGGATGAGGCTCGGGACACGTGGAGAAGGCCCAGGACGAAACGTAGGAGGCAGGTACAGGCCCAGAACAAGGACAGAGAGTGGGGGACAAAGCCTGGGATGTGGTCTGGGGCACAGGCAAGAGGCAGGGATTATCCTTGGGATGAGGCTCAGTAGAGGGACAAGCCCCACAAAGCCCAGGACACAGGGATGAGACCTGGGACAAAGCTCAGCAGGCAGGGATGGGCTCAGGAGGCAGGGACCAGACTCAGAATGGAGCCTGGGAGCCTGGAGAGGACCCAGGGTGGAGCTCAGCCAGCAGGGCAGCAGGAACTGGAGCAGGCACACTCACCTGGAATGCCCCTGCTCCCTTCCAGTGGCTCCTGCATCAGGCAGGCAGCAGAGCCGGGAGCTCTGGAGTGTCACACAAATGTCCCTCACATGCCCTCAGAGCAGTCACTGAGTTCCAGAGCATTCCCTGTCCCCACAGTGACCTGGGGTGGGTTAGTTTGTGGTTTTTGTTTTTTCCAGTGTTGGAATCCAGGGATTTGCTCAAACCCAGCTGTATCAGGAGTTCAGGGAGTGAGTTAAATAAGGATTTTAACACAGAGAACTGTGAGGAAGTGGCAGGACAGCACTGTGGAATGGAAACATTTGGAAATATCATGTATTAGGCACCCTGTAAGCAGCCCAGGAGCTTTGGGTAATTGTTGTGGAGAAAGTCCTGAAAGATAGTAGGGAATAATCTTCCCTTACATTGTATCCCAGCAAATACCAGTATCCTTCTCCCCTCGTTTTGCCAGCGATGTCTCCCACCAGAGAACCGACTGGATCAGCATCCATGGCCATATCTGCCAGCTGCTCCTCCCAGTCCTCGGGCCCCAGCCCTGTTTCCATTCTGAAAAAGACAGAAAACATGGCAAGGAGCAGCTGCTGAGGAAGCAGGTGGGTGCAGGAGGAACAAGCACAACTTCAAAGTGCTGCCAGGGAAGGAATTCCAGCTCCTCTCCCTATCCTGGCTGTACATGGTGAGACACACCAGGGGCAGACTGGGCTCACCTGGAATTTTCAGCCACACAGGAGTCTCCAAAGCACCCTGGGCTGTCACTACCCAGTTCCTCTGAAACTGAATTTCCCGCCTACAAGCAAGCAGGGCTTTTCCCTTCACAGGATCCGCCCCTTTAGAATTCCTCCCTCTGGATGGCCCAAGGAAGAGGATGGCACTTCCTTGGTTGATTTGGGACTTGATTGCAGAGGTCTGAGGGTTGTTTTTTTAAACAAAACCTCAGAAGTGGAGTAGGATTATCCTCTCTGTCATTCCTAAGCCTCCAGCCTTTTCCACAGTGTTTACTTGGTGTTCTGAGCTTCTTCAGACAGCAGCAGTCCTGGATTTCCCACCCTGCCAGGGAGTTGGTCCATCACCCTGGTTAGTCCAGGATCCAGCTGAGATTTGCTTTTTCCAGGCTGTTTGATGGGAGGGTATCCCCTTTTGCAGAGCAGAGGGAAAAAGTCCCCTCCCTTTGTTTTCCTGGCCAACTTGGAACACCCTTTCCCACTAAGTGCAGCCTTTTATCTCCATCAAGCCTCAGGGATGTGCAGATGTGCAGCTCCTTTCCAACCCCAGTGGTTTGCAACTCCTTTTTCTGTTTGTGGAGTGGCAAGAGCTGCTGTTGCACATTGTTGCTAAAATAACCTACCCAGGTGCATCTGCTCCTGAAAATCCTTCCTATGGAAATAAATTTTCCCTCTATAATAACTCCCAGGCACAGAATAAAGGGGCAGCATGTGGTGGGCTTGGAACAATCCAATGGTGCCACTGAGGAGAACATCCCTAATCTTTTGAATTTTACATGAATTATTATTTTTAAGGTGTTTCTGGCCCAACTGTGGGGGTTTAGGGACCAGTTCATTGCTGTCACCTTTCTTGGGAGCTTCCAGATGAAGTCCAAAGGCAAAAGTCCTCCTTGGTGAGAGCTCGTGACAGGCTTTAGGCAGCAGATTCCTTTTGGTTTTACAGGAATTGGGCAATGATATCACAGGCTGGTTTGGAAACTCCTGTCTGGCTGAAAATCCCAGGTGAGACTGTTGAACAAAGTCCACAGAAGGTGTGTCAGGCCAGTGTGTCCCAAAGGGAAAATGCAAAACTTCCTTAGTTCCAGGTTCTGCTTAAGTTGTTCTTTATAAAACCTGCAAGGAAATTTAAAATGGGTGTCATGGGGCTGTGGCAGCATTTTGCATCCAGAAGTGCTTGAAGCTGTTCCAGGAAGCTCCCCTGCTATTGAACACTGATGTTGACACTGATTACATCACTGACTTTATAGCAACTAAAATTATCCCCATACATTCCAACAGGCCACGTGGCTGCCAGCTGAGGGAAGTGCTCCTTCATTAGCTGGAAGTTAATCTTCTTGGTTTAATTAGGTGAAAGGAAAGACAGCAGGAAGATGGGGCTGGTGGAGAGAAAGTCACTCCTGATTGGGGTTCACACTGGGTTAGCAAACAGCAGCCTGGAGCTGGAGCCTGGGCTGGGAATGGCTCCATGGGCAAGGCAGGGAGAGAAGACTCCAGGGTTTTCTGAAGTGGAGATTTTTATAGGCTCCTTAACAACCCTTAACGACATCTGTTCTTTGACCTTTGTCTCCAGCCTATTTAAATAAAATAGGTTGTGAGAACGGTCTGTGCTGGGACACTTGACTTTCCTTCTCTCCAGAGAAAGGAGGGAGATAGGGGAAATCCCTCAGTTACCTGCCACTTTTCCCAACAAGAGAGAAAGTTCCTTTGTGTCCAGCAAGGTTTGGAGCAGCCAACTTGGGCCTGGGCTGGCTCAGGGGTATTGGAAGAGGGGGAGATTATTCAGTGCCTTGTCTCACTGGTTGCATCACATTCCTATTCCAGATTCAACAAAAGTGCTTCAAAAGGTTCTTCCCTGTGAAGGTGGGCAGGCCCTGGCACAGGGTGCCCAGAGCAGCTGTGGCTGCCCCTGGATCCCTAGCAGTGCCCAAGGCCAGTTTAGATGGGGCTTTGGAGCACCCTGGGATAGTGGAAGGTGTCCCTGCCCATGGCAGCGGTGGAATGAGATGAGCCTTAGGGTTCCTTCAACCCAGACCAGTCTGGGATTCTATGCAAAAAAGGCCTTTGGAGTTGAGGGAAAAGCTCTTCAGTCTCATGGTAACCAAAGAAAAAACCTTCTGCCCAAAGCCTGCCTGTGGGTTTGCTGCTTTTTGAACATTTCTCCTGTACTTCACCCACTCCTGCCCCATGTTTGTTTAGAAAACACAGAGCTCCAGCCTCAGTCAGGACACGGGGAAACTTGGGCACATCCAAATGCCCTGTGGCTCAAGGAGCAGGGAGCTGGGAGACAGGAGGTTTTATGAGTTTCATTCCTCCTCTGTGCTCCAAAGTTTTGTTGATAGAAATCTGCTTCTGTCAATGTAGCCAGGGGGAGGCCTGCAGACAGCACCTCCAAACTGACAGAACTCCAAGTTTCTGTTTGGAGAAGAGCCTCACCTGCCTGCATGATGTCAGCTCCCCACAGCTCCTGGGTATGGGAAAAGATCTAGCCTAGCCAGCCCTGGCACTGCTCTGGCTGCAGGTTCAGCTCCAGCTCACTGGAGCCTTCCCTCTTCCTGAAGTCCTCGTTTCTTCAGACACGCCATCAGTTTTGGCGCCTGAGAGTGAGTAATGAAAGTGGCACTGAGCTCTGAGTGTGTTCCCAGCCCCCTGTTCCCACCTGGAGCAGAGCTGGGGTCCTCAGCCTCCTCAAGCCCCAAAAACTGTGTAGCGGCATCTTCAGAGAAACCTCAAATTGCAACATGCATGGAAAGAGGCCAAAGTGACAGGGCCAGGGGTGAGGGGGAAGCCAGGGCAGGGCCAGGGAAGCCCCCAGGGCTCTTCAGGGCCAGAAGGAACCAAACTCCAAGGCTTGGAACTGTGGTCGGAAATATTCACCGCTCCAGGGCTCCTCTTGCCTCCTGCCCTTCCTTCTCCTCCTGGAAGCTGTGCCAGAGTCCAACCCCCAGCTTGTCCTCACTGCAGATGTTTCAGGCCATGGGAAGTAGCGATGGTACCGTCGACAAGGAGTAAAAAAAGAATGATCCCAATCTCCAGCACCTCCCAGATGCCAATCTGGGTGATGCCCACGCACTAGGGCCTGCACTGGTTGCACCAGACTGGCACAGACAGAAAAAGAAGCCTGAGAAATACCAGCTTTTCCTGCTGCTGCCCCAAGCATGTGCTGGCTTTCTCCTGGGCACCACCTGCTCCCTGGACACAGTTTGTGTTTCACAGAATCCCAAACTGGTTTGGGGTGGAAGAGACCTTAAAGTCCATCTCATTCCACCCCTTGGCAAGGGCAAGGGCACCTTCCACTGTCCCAGGTTGTTCCAAGCCCCATCCAACCTGGCCTTGAACACTTCCACGGATGCCACAGCTTCTCTGGAAAACCTGTCTTTCCCCTCACCATATTCTGGTAGCTCAAGAATGGGTGCTGTGTTTCCTGGCTCCTGGCTCTCCTCACTGGAGATGCGGCTGTTGCTCTGGGCTGTGTTCTTCCACGATCTCATTCATCCAAAAAGGCATCTCTTTACCTTAGCCAGGATCTCCAGGAAACACTCGCAGGCTGTCCTGGAGCTGCTCCTTCACCCATGGCACAACTCTGCCTCACTCCAAGCAGGTCAAGCTCAGCCAAATGCCAAAGCCTGGCCTCTAGGAGCTCTGAGATTGGTGTCTCTGCCCAGCTCAGCCCCATCTGGAGGCAGAGGGTGATAAAGCGGTGAACTGGTGTTTTCTCAGGGTCCCACTGCTCTCCAGCAGCACCACTGCTTCCCAGGTACCTTTCCTGCTGCACCACTGCTGGGAAAAGCTGATGAAGTGTTAGTAGCTGTCTGGATGGGGCTCTGAGCGATCTGGTCTAGTAGAACACGTCCCTTCTCATGACAGGGGGTGGAAAAGATGAGCTCTAAGTCCCTTCCCGACCCAAACCTTTCTGGGATTCTGTGGTTCTGCATGGATCCTGGCGCTTTTTCCTTGGCATCCCTGTAAGGGCACAGCATGCACAGCTCCTGGCAGGGAGCAGGCATTGGGATGAAGATCTGTTTGCGGAGCTGACAATTACATCAGCTGCTGCTAACGGTGGAGAGGCCAAATGGTGTGGACTGGTAGGAACAGCAAAAGGCAGGGAGCACCTATACATGGGTAAGTACAGGATAAGTTACAGATTCTGACAAACCCAAATGCTGCTGAAGCTACTGCACCACCAACCCCGGCTGGGGATGGATTTGCTGAGTGTAACACATTCTGATTTTGACCAGTTTTCAGACTCTGCACACAAAATCCCAGCCCAGGACCAGCCAGGAGAGGGTGGGATGAAGCTGCAGTTCCCTGTGAGGAGCTCTCTCCTCACTCACTGGCCATGTCTCCAGCAGTTGGAGCTGTGCCGTGCTGGCACCACGGGGCTTGGCTGGCTCTGAGTCACGCCAGAGCCCCTGGCTCTAATCTCCTTTCTGGTCTTGTGATGATCGTTTTCTGTGCTTCACAGCTTTTATTGCTGCAGCCTTATGAGACCTTGTCAGGAGGTGTAAAGGATTCTTCATCCCAGAAGACAACACATGACCTGCGAGGATGTTCAAAGCTGTTCCTGCTCAGAGCAGGGACGGAGCCAGACTCTAATATCCTCTAATATGACAGCTTTAATGTCTGTCTATTAATTACAGCCACAAACTACATTACAATTGCTGCTTTATAATTTGAAAACTCGATTTTAAAAACAGCCTGTGCATCTGTAACCACCTGGTCTAGTGGAATGTGTCCCATGGGATGAGATGGGCTCTAAGGTCCCTCCAACCCAAACCATCGTGGGGTTCTGTGATTTTCTTTCTCCCTGTCTTTTCTCACCCTGCTCCTGCTCTGTTTCCCTACAGGAATCCCTCATTGCTGTGGCACTGAGCACAGCCCAGGGGTTTGTGTGGGCAGGGAAGCCCCTGGAAGCAATTCCTGCAGCACTGCAGGCGCTGCGCTTCAGCTCCAGAGTGTTCGGCTCCAGCTCCATGCAGCTCGTGCCCATTTATCTGCTCCTGGCTGAGGCCTCCACGGGTGAGCATTGTCTACATGGGAATGCTGGCAAGGGCAAGGCCTCCCGGGTCAGGTTTCTGGTTTCCATTTGCCATTTATCTGGGAAGGAGCAGCTCTGGGCCCTGCTCTGCCTCAAGGGCATTGCAGAGATTTGAGCCGTCCCAAACACACACCCCCCTCACACCCCTTTTCTGTGGCTCTGGGGAAAAGACTCTCTCAGCACTCAGGAGATCAATGAAAGCAAATGAAATTTTTTCTCCTTCTCCAATAAAGTCTATTCTTTACCTCCATGGCCTCAGGTGACTCTCCAAAGCATTAAATTCTCAAGGGTGGTTGGTTGTGCTCTTATCTCAGGGAAACAGCAAACATTTCAGAGGCCATAGCACCCGAAGAACTCCCTGATTCATTCACAAATCTTGCTCTGCCTGACCAGAGCTTTTTCTCATTGTATGCTTTGGAAAACATGGCAAATGAGGGCATGGGAGCTGCTCTCCCAGCAGGAGAGATCCCTGTAAATCACTGCCGTTCCAGGAGCACACACAATGCTCTGCTGGCGCAACGGAGCTGGCTCAGGGATTATCATAAATGGCGTGGTGAGAGCAGGGAGAAAAAATCCTGTGAGTAATTCCAATGTGATAAGGTGCGAGTCATCAGTGCCTGCCTGGAGTGAACCTGTCTAGGCCACATGTTCCAGAAAGATTGAGAGCAGTGTCCCCGCTGCCATGGAGCCAGACTGGGAGAGCTGGGGATGTTCACCTGAAAAAGAGAAGGCTCCAGAGAGAGCTCAGAGCTCCTTCCAGGGCCTATAGGGACTCTTAGAGAGCTGGAGAGGGACTTTGGATGAGGGTCTGGAGTGCCAGGAGAAGAGGAAATGGCTTCCCACTGCCAGAGGGCAAGGGTCACATGGGATACTGGGAGGAATTCCTGGCTGTGACACCCTGGCACAGGGTGCCCAGAGAAGCTGTGGCTCCCCCTGGATCCCTGGCAATGTCCAAGGCCAGACTGGATGGAGCTTGGAACACCCTGGGAGAGTGGAAGGTGTCCCTGCCCATGGCAAGGGGTGGGACTGGATGAGCTTGAAGGTCCCCTCCAATCCAAATCAGTCTGGAATTCTGTGGCTTCTAGCTCCTTCTGGAGTTCTCTACACATTCATTTGTCTGTAAATGAGACTTTAGACACCTGGCAACTCAGAAGCACTTGTGAAAGAAGTGGGGAACCCCTAAACTGCAGCTTCATATCAAGCTACCCTAAAGGGACAGCCAGCAGTATTCTCTGACTCTCCAGATTAAAAAATGCTCCTTATCCTCCTTATTTCCCTGATTATTCCCACATGTCATTCCAGGCACTGGCCGTCTTCGACAGGCAGCCAAGTACCTCTCCCAAGCCCGGTGGATCGTCCTCCAAACCCCCAACTGCAGTGCTGCTCTTCAGTCTAAGTTACACCGTGGGCTGGGGCTTTTCTCTATTGCTGAAGGAAACCTGGACCAGGCTTTGTATCACCTGGCCAATGATGTAAGTCCCTTGGAATACAGCAACAAGGAACACTTCCATTTTAATTCTTTGTCTCCTCCCACATCGATATGGAAATGCCAGCAGGCAGATTTGGGATCTTGAGAGGGTTCACATTACAGACACCTGAACTGGATCGATCTGAGACACCTGTGGATCCACATGTGAGCTAAAGATGTGTTTTGCCAGTTATCCCTATTCCCATGAAGTGACAAAGAATCATGGAATCACTATGGTTGGAAAAGCCCTCCAAGATGATCAAGTCCAACCATTTTCCCAGCACTGCCAGGTCCACCACTAAGCCCTGTCTCCCAAGTGCTGCATCCACAGGGTTTTTGAACACCTCCAGGGATGGTGGTTCCACCACTGCCCTGCGCAGCCTGTTCCAATACTTGAACACCCTTTCCATGAAGAATTTTTCCCGGTATCCTTCCTTGAGCCTCCCCTGGCCCAGCCTGAGGCTCTTCCCTCTCCTCCTGTCCCTGTTCCCTGGGAGCAGAGCCTGACTCCCCCCCCCCGCCCGTCCCCTCCTGTCAGGAAGTTGTGCAGAGCCACAAGATCCCCCCTGAGCCTCCTTTCCTCCAGGCTGAGCCTCTTTCAGCCATCCTCACATGTTTCTCACATTCCTTGTCTTTACTCCTTCTCCCTCTAAGTTTCTCCATCAGCTTCATTACAGTGCTGAGATGCCCAGACATTCCTGCCCCAAACTTTTGCCTTTTGGAGTTGCCTTTTGTTACACAGATAATTTCGATTTTGTCTGTTATTTCCCTCAGTACTTTCTGAGACCTGTTACCCATTATTTAACTAATGCCTTATTTCCCTATTTCAGTATCTGGTTCAATGACATTTTCTCCAATTCTGCCTCTTTAGCCATGAAAACAGTTTGTTACATTGGAAGTGGTCATTGCCAGCTGTGTTCCTGAGGATGCTTTGCCTGTCATTTGATCCTCCAAAGCCAGATGAACTTCTCCACATCCTATTTCTGTCCCATGTAGACTAAATTTATCCAGTGCCGAGTGATGTATCCCCACTCCTGTGGAATTTGATAGTGGCTTTGTGTGGGTGTAAATGATGACATAAAGGGAGAAGAATTAGACCCTTTCTATTAGACCCTGTCTAAGCAGACACAACTCTGTCTCTGCTTAGTCTAAAAACCCTTTGGGAATTTGAGAATCCCACACAGGAGTCTCCCAAAAGCCTAGGGAGATTCCCAAAACCCCTTTTTTTTCTTTAGATTCCCTAAATGTGGTGCCTGAAAGGGCACCAGGTGAGAAGCTTCCTGCTCTTAGCAAGTCCAGGACCTGCCTGGACCTTAGCTGCGTGTGTGGGATCTGCTGAGAGTCACACGCCAGCTCAGAATAGCTGGATTGCTCCACTGCCTTCCCACTGCTCCTCCAGGGCTCCAGGGGAAGAATGGGCTTGTCTGGGGGCTGGGAAAGCAGCAGGATGGGCTTTGGGAGAGGTGGGATAGATGGGTGGCACAGGGAGGGGGGCCGGGGGGGAGAGCCTGCCCCAGACTTTAGGGAATGAACCAAGCAGGTGCCTCTGCCCCAGCAAGGGGGGATTTAGGGTACTGCATTACCATGGATCAACCCCAAAATACAGCTTTTTACTACNGTATGGATCCTATGGATAAACCCCAAAATACAGTTAAGACCTCATTCCCATGAATAACCCCAAAATATAGAGGGTTTTATACCTTCTTCCTATGGTTAACCCCCAAAATACAGCTTGTTAGGACCTCATTCCTATGGATAACCCCCAAACAGAGTTTTTAGTACCTCACTCCTTTACATAACCCCCAAAAAGCAGCTTTTATGTACCACATTTTCCAATCACTACCAGTTATAATTCACACATAAAAAACCCTAAACATTTGAAATATTATTAATCCACAATGAAAAACTTCCCAGGTTTGGCATAAACATGAACCTTCTGGGGTTTGTTTTTTGTTTAATATTGATTCCAGGTTTATCTGGCTACTGCTGAGTTTGGACTAAATTCTGTTGAGACCTCTGGAGGGTACTTCCACATGGCCAACATTTTCTTCCGCCAGAATAAAATGGATGCAGCAAACTCGCTCTACACAGAGGTTGGTAGAACCAAAAATCATCCTCCAAGTTTTTCCTCAGCTTTTTTTGGTGCTCTTTCCAATGTTTTTTCCATTTCCCTTCAATGGGATGATGACTGTACCAAGTGTCAATTTTGCCTTTTAGGATCAGTTCCAGAAACCCTTTTCATACTTAAATAATTCTCCGAGTTAAAACCAGGAGACATTAATCCTGTAATCAGTTCAAAATTCTTAATAAATTGTCTTCAGTTTGGGCAGTCAAACCTTGTTAAAATCAGCTTTGCTACCAAATTCCCTGTGCCAGAGGTTAGAGTCCCACAAGTACAGAGGGTCTCTCAGGAGTTCCTAAAGCCAGGGAAGAGTGGGATACAAAGAAGCCACCTAAAATTAATGTGGGGAATCAGTGAAAAGTCACACTGAGAAAAGATTTTCAGAACAGATTGATCAAAAAGTAATAATTACCTACTTGATTTAATAATTGAAAAAAATCAGCTTTTATTTGTTTAAATCAGTTTTTGTGGAAATAAGGTGCTGGGAGCTGCAAAATTCGCCACCATTCCTGTCCCAAACTTCAACTCAACTAGCTTGAGGTTAGATTTGGTTAGAATATTTTGGTTAGATTTGTTCAAGTTAGGTGAAAATCCCTAATCAGCTGGAGAAGTGAGGGATTCCAGGTGGGGCCGTGCGGGAGAGGAGCGGTGCGATCCCTCTGGGAACATCCAGCCTAGCTCAGTGACCCGCAGGCAGGCGGAGGGGACGGGCCGTGCAGGGACATTGTTTGGAGAACAACTGAATACCAGGGATTCACGGGAGTGAAATAATTCCCATGCTTCCTGCCAGGTGAGCAGCCTCTGGCATGACTGGCTGCTGAGCACTGTTCGCAGGCACCAGCAAGCGCTCCAGGCCCATGCGAATGCATCGCCCTTCTCCGAGGATGAGGAAGGCATTGAGGACGGGATGAGTAAGAGCTGCCGTTGCTCCAAAACCTTTGGGAAGTGGGGGGTTAAAGAGTCCCTGCGCCCTACAGATCATGTTGGCAGTGTTGGAGTTGGCATGGTGTTTTCAGAGGCTGAATTTAATGGGAATGCCAAGTGTTCTTGATGTCGGTGCTCAGCAGATTGCCACAAGCCACTGCAGGAGTTGAGAGTGTTCTGTGGAAACCCAGATTTGCCCTTTCTGTTTGCTTTCTCCATTTCACAGCTCCCTTGGCACTGACTGGAGCAAAGCAAGATTTGATCCATGGAATCACAGAATCATTTGGGTTAGAAAGGACCTTTAAAATCATCAAGTCCAACCATTTCTCCAGCATTGTCTTGTTCACCACTAACCCACATCCCAAATGCCACATCCACACGTTTTCTGAACACTTCCAGGCATGCCAACTTCACCATCTCCCTGGGAAGCTTGTTCCAATGCTTTACATGCCTTTCAATGAAAAACTTTCTTCCTAATATTCAAAGTAAACCTCCTCCCTTGATGCAGTTTGATACTTGAACATTCTCATTTCTCTGCAGCTCCTTCATCTCCCTTTAATAATGGATGTGACATTTCAGCTCACTTGGGCAGGGTTACAGCTCCCTCCTGGAGCAGTAGGACATGATGGAATAGCCTGTACAGATAATTTGATGTATTAATCAGGAGAGTACTCTTGGGAGAAAGGCTGGGGAGTCTCTCACTGGCACATAAAGGTGCAGAAAGCATCAGCAAAGCCCCTGGTACTCCCTCAAGCTCCACTGAAGCCAGACCAGACTCTGGTTCTTGGCTCCTTTCTACCATCTGTGCTAATAAGAACATTGTCAGGGAAGGGAATAACAATTTTTCTCCTTGGAATGTTCAAGGTAGGGTTGGACAGGGCTTGGAGCAACCTGGTCTGGAAGTGAAGGGTTTGGAATGAGATGGTCTTTAAGGGCCCTTCCAACCCAAAGCAGTCTGGGATTCTGGGATTTTAAGAGAAACATTTCTGTAAATCCCATTTCCTGGCACTGCTTCCATCAGGAGTTCCTAGCGTAGGAAGAACACCAAGGCAGGGCTACAGGAGATCATCTTTGCTGTGACAGAGTAGAAAAGTAGTTCTTTTCCTGCAGCTGTTGTGACTCCACATCCTCTCTGAAGGCTGATCAACACAAACACTGACTGGATTAAAGGAGTCCTGTTCACAGGCATGGAATTTGCATGAAGCTGGGATCATAGAATCCCAGTCTGGTTTGGGTGGGAAGAACCTTGAAGATCACCTAATTCCACCCCCTGGCATGGGCAGGGACACCTTCCTCTATCCCAGGGTGCTCCAAGCCCCGTCCAACGTGGCCTTGGATAGTTCCAGGGATGGGGCAGCCACAGCTGCTCTGGGCAGCCTGTGCCAGGCCCTCTCCGCCGCCAGACCATGTTGATGTTTGTATAGAAATGCTGTGCTGTCTAGAAGAGCCAGTTGGGTAGTTTTGAATCTATTCTCTTGCACAAATCCATCCATCAGGATCATTTCTTTCTCCATGCAGCCGAAACCCAGCGCGAGGAAGGAACGCGGGTGCTGTGGGAGGTGCTGAAGGTCCGGGAAGAGGGACCACTGCAGCATCGTGGGGAAACTGCCCAAGTCCTGCATGCCCTGGCCATGATCTACTACCTGGGCCTGGATTTAGCCAAGGTAGGTTGTGTTTGAAAGCATTCAGGAGAATTGGCCAACTGGGGGTCATCCTATCTCCTGGACCTCTTGTTCCCCAGCACCTCTCCTGAGCCCACAGCACTGGTGACTGAGGATAAAGTGCCTCATAGCTCTCAAACATAGGGCTTGGGTGGGATATTGGGAGGAAATTCTTCCCTGGGAGGGTGGGCAGGCCCTGGCACAGCTGTGGCTGCCCCTGGATCCCTGGCAGTGCCCAAGGCCAGGCTAGATGGGGCTTGGAGCACCCTGGGAAGGTGTTCCTGCCATAGGACATGAGATCAGCTTTAAAGTCCCTTGCAAGTGTCCTGGTTTGAGACAACTCAATGGAGAATACAAGCCAAACTATTCCATGATTCTGTGACCTGAACTCTGTGAAGGCTGACAACCCTGGTGGACGTGTTTTGGTCTTTGCCAGGCCAGTGGATCCTGCAGTTACCCACATTTTCTGCATTCATCCTTTATCTGGGCTATCCTGGCAGTGCAGCTGCCTTTAGACCTGAGCTCAGGGGTTACACAGAGAGCAACACTTGGGCCTCACAGACCTGTCCTTTAGCCAGACTCCCCTGAGTTCAACGTTCCGTCTCTTGGAGTCTGTAATTCCAGTTTGGAATCTGCATTCCTGTATCTTTCTGGCTAAAAAATTTACAGGTGACTGGTAACTTCTGGCTTTACCAAGAATTGATTTTGCGGAAGTGCTGAGCAGAAACCATCTGGAAATCAGGCCCCTCTGTTTAGGATCAGAGCTCAAAACCCTGAGTTACTTCAGCCTGGGTTTTGAGGAGCGAAAATACAGATGGTGGAAAATACTGTGTTGCAATATTAATGCTCTCGTCATTGTATTATAGAAAGCCACAGCTATGGGAAACAAATTCAAGTTAGAAAAAATACAAAGCTTTATAATTGTGAGAGTGTCCAATCCCTGGAAGAAGGGAAATTATTTAGTTGCTTATCAAGAAAAATGAAGGACTTAGTTCAGAGTCAGTGCAGCTGGTTTTTTTTCCTGACATGGCTTCGAGATTGTTCAGAGGAACTGTATTAGACAGGAGGTGATGTCGAGCATGGAGGGCTGGGGTCAGTCAGCTCCTGTCTGCACCACTGGATCCTAAATATGGGATCTGCTGGCAGCTTTAGGCTCTCCTGTAAAGCAGCTTGTACAGGTCACCTCAGAAAGGGAGCCTGGATCTGCTCCAGGCTGCTCCTGCACTGAGCCTCAGCAGGTATATAACTACCCTGTGAGAAAAGCCAGATTCCTGACAATTCCTGGGTGTTTTTTCTGTCCCATTCCAGGCCCAGGAGGTGGGGATGAAAGCCTTCGACTTGGCCAAGCAGCTGCCCCAGCAAGACTCTCTAGAAACCATTGGTCACCTGCTGGAGTTGATTAATGCCCAGTTTTCCCACACCACATAAAAACTGGCTCTGCCAGACCCAGGTGTTTGTCCAGGTTCTCTCTTATCCAGGTTCCTGAACACCACAAGCGTCACAAGCCCTTGGTCCTTCCCGCTGCTGCCTCTTTCCAGCTGCGTCCCTGGCTGTCCCAAACTGTTTGGAAAATAAACATTTTGGTCTGAGTTAATCTTCATGTGCTGCTCCACCTCTGTAACCTCTCAGGGAGTAACAGCACCAGAGTGAGAAACAAAAGCACCACGAACACGCTGAATAAATAATTTATTGGCTCCTGGGAACCTGGTTGGGCTTGACAAGGTATTGCAGCTCCCTGCAGAGCCCCTCCATCTCCAAACCAATTTCCAGAGAATCCCAGACTGGTTTGGGATGCAAGGAACCTTAAAGCTCATCCCACTTCACCCTCACCATGGGCAGGGACACCTTCCGCTAGGGCAGGTGCTCAGAATTTTCCCTTTCTGCAGAGCTTCTCATAGCTCTGGGCACTGAGAGAATCCTCTGTTCCACTTCCACGGGTAGAAGTTCCACAGGAAGAACTTCCATCCAGGAGGGACCATGGGAGGCATGAGGGACTGTAAGCAGTGTTGAGGGAAAGAATGAAAAGGCTCCAACTGGGCATTATAACCTAAAGGAGGTGTAGTTTCCTCCTGGCAGAGAGCTGACATCCCCTTGGATCTGCCGCCAGCCTCGGGAGGAGGTGCCACCCCGAGGCCCATTCCCGGCTGGCTCCTGACCCCTCGGGACAGAGGTGACCCTGCTGGGGAGGGACAGGGAGACCAGAGCAGGGCCAGCAGCTGCAAGGCTCCAGAGGCCACGGGGAGTGTGGGAAATGCAGCCTCCGGAGCTCCTGATCCCTCACGGCCGGGAAAGGGGAGAAGGGAATCTCGGCCTGTGCCGGGCTGAGCCCTCAGCTCTAATTAAGGCTCATTTACTTCAGGAGGATTTATGAGGGTGTTTAATTGCCTCGCTGAGTTGGGCTGGAGTCAAGTGCGCTTTGTAAATGCTTCGTCAAGCTGGGGCCTGAGCAATTAGCAGGGATTGCTGCTGCTGGGGAAGGGAAAACCACAGGTTCAGCCACGTTCCATTCCAGGGGGTGGGATAAGGCTGCTCGGGGTACACGGCGCAGGTCTGGGGAAGGGCTAGGAGACCTCCCAACACTCCTGTGGGAGATGCTGGTGGTTTCTCCACCTCATCAGGTGTGGAATAACCACCTCCATGGGGTGGGGATGCTGGAAGGGACTGGAATGTCCATCTCTGTGGGGTGGGAGTGCTGGAAGGGGCTGGAACGACCACCTTTGTGGGGTGGGGGATGTTGGGGGAATGTGCCTGCTGGCACAGTGCCCCAGGGCACAAGGATTTGTGTCACCAGGGATTTGGAGCTCAGTCGTGGCCATAATCCTTCCAGTGCTCCCAGGCTGAGCCTGTGGGACTGTGTGGCTGCTCTGGATGTTCAACAAAACAAACCCAGCCTGGAAATGAAGGCTGTGCAGGGCTGAGCATCTCCTGGAGCCAGGAATGAAACAGCAGAGTGAGGAGAAGAGCCCTGGGCACAGAAAGAACATTCTGAGGAGCTGTAAAAGACACTACAAGAGTGATTTCCTTCAACAGCCGTGCCCAGTGTGTGCCCTGCAGGGCAAAGAGCTGCTTCAATAAATAGAAAAAAGCCTGAAGTGACCAAGATCAGCATTTCTTTGCCTGAAAGTGTTTGGGCTTGCAGTTCTTGGCACCTTCTCAGCTGAAGGGGAAAAAAAACCAAATCCACAGAGCAGCAGCAACCTCCTCCCTCCCTTCCCTTGCTCAGGTGCTCGTGGCACAACCAAGGCTCTGTCCCAGGCCAGGGAGCAGGTTTGGGATCCACAGGGCAGGACAGCTCCAGCCAGCTCCCCCCGTGATCCCAGCGCAGGCTGCTCCAGGCAATTAAAATCTGGTCATACACCCAGAGCAGGTATTTTGCAACCAGGCGAGTCGTTCCCGTGGTGGAAAAGCTTTGCAGGGACACGCCCTCCCAGACCCCCCCCCCCCACCCTTGGCAGGGCAGGGAAAGTCCAGCTCCCAGAAATAAAGGCACAGGACAGCGAGGCTGGGTGGCTGCTCACATTCTCCTTTTATTGTTCACACCACACACCTTCCCCCTTGGCACGTCACTGCAGGGATTTGCTTAAAAAAAAAAAAACCACACACACCCCCCACAGCTTGGCATGGCTGCACCACAACCAGCTGAACACGGGCATTTTTAAACAGATTTCTTTTACTCCCCCTCCCCCCCCCCAAATCTTTATTTTCTTTCATGTGTGGTGAAGTGTCATCACATCCAAACCAGACAAATAAATTAAAAAAAAGATACTATTAAAAAAAAAGAAAAAACAAAAAAACAACAACAAAAAAACCCAACACAAACAGAAAAAACAACCCTCCCTGTGGCTTTGGGAATGTGCCAGGAGCTCCCACACCAGCTGCACTCAGGGAAATGCTTTTTTTTTTGTGTTTTCAGTTTTGTTTGAAAAGGACAGTATTTCTCATGTGTATTTTTTTTTGTTTAATATACTACAGCCTGAAATTCAGTGCAATAGATACAACTACAGTGCAGAACTATACAAAAGTCATCCTAACCATGTACAAGCTTTTTTTTCTTAGTTGCTATAGAAACTATAACCTTTTTCTGTACCTTTTGTATACATTTTACAGTGTGAATATACTCCGAGAATATTTACAGTACTTGGCTTGTCAAATCAGAAATGCTATAACTTAAATGTCTACTATTAACAACCATTGAACAAAAATATATATAATATAAATATCTTCCAGTCTATACACAGAGCAGGAAACGGCTGTATCCATGCAGTGCTGGATTTTGGTGACTCCCGGGATGGGGATGGTGATGGAGGGGGATGTTGTCGTGTGCGGCTGCCACTGGCGCTTCACTGTCGGGCAAATATTGCCGAGATTAATCCCAAAATTCAACAAGAACACATCCCCCCCTCTCCCATTTTCCCCTCCCAGCTGGAATTCAGGCAAAAGGAGAGGAGCCTGCGACAAGGGATTGACCTTTCCAACCGATCCGTCCGGACGGCTCCGTCCTCCGCGCTGCCCCGGGCGGGAGGTCCCCGTCCATGAACCCACCGCGGGGCTTGAAATCAAGGAGACTTTAAAAAATGACTCGTTTTCTTGGTAGTTTTTTTTTAAAAAATATCAGATTTAGTCAATTTATGTGATTTTTTTTTCTCTATGATTAGAACATTAAAAAATAAGTTTCCGGCTTTTTAAAAACCTCCTCTATGTGATTTTCCATTAAATAACTATCGCTTTGTTAATAAAAAACAGGGAATTGCCCTCCTGCTGGTGGGGGCTGCACGGCTGGGTTTATAAAACACCTATTGGCTTTGAAATCTTGGACGCAAGACCAGCTAAAAAATAAAATAAAATAAAATAAAAATCGTTCCTAGCAGAAAAAAAAAAAAATATAATAAAATAGGTCAGTCTGTCCCCAATAAACCACTGGGGGAGGCTGGAGAAGGGGCGTCAGAGCCAGACCCCCCCCACTCCCTCCTGCCTGGGGTCTGTACAAAGTGTTTTAAAAAGTCCCCCCGGTGTGGGGGGCGGTGGCGCCGGGGGTCCCGGTTACACCTGCGAGTCGGCGCCCAGGCTGTGGAACTCGTCCGGGGTCTTGTCGCTCTGGCCACCTCCACCCTGCCGGAAGCCTGAGGCGATCTCATCAAAGGTCCGGCCTTTGGTCTCCGGCACCTTGAAGTAGGTGAAGATGAAGAAGAGCACGAGCAGCACCGTGAAGATGATGAAGACGTAGGAGCCGCAGAGTTGCTGGGATTGAAGGGAAAGGGGAAGGTGAGCACGTGGTTGGAGATCACAAAATCAGGGGATTGTTGAGGTTGGAAGAGCCCGCCAAGATCAAGAGCCGCCAACCCAGCACTGCCAGGTCCATGCCTAACCCATGTCCCCAAGTGCCACATCCATATGTTTTTGGGCACTTCCAGGGACTGTGACTCCATCACCTCCCTGACCACCCTTTCCATGAAGAAATTTTCTCAATATCCGATCTAAACCTCCCCTGGCACAGCTTGGGGCCGTTTCCTCTCCTCCTGTCCCTGTTTCCTGGGAGCAGAGCCTGACTCCTGCCAGCTGCCCCTCCTGTCAGGGAGTTGTGCAGAGCCACAAGGTCCCCCCTGAGCCTCCTTTTCTCCAGGCTGAGCCCCCCCAGTTCCCTCAGCTGCTCCTGGTCCTCCAGACTCTTCCCCAGCTCCATTCCCAGCACTCTGGACTCTGAGTGATGGGCCATGGCTGAAGGATCAGCTGGTACCACCCTGCCCACACCTGCCACAGCCATGCAAGACCCAGGTCCTCCTTTCAAGGAACATCTCAAGTTCCATAAGGAAAGCTGAGTCCAGTTCCAGCTCTGGCCCCAAGTCCTTCCCAAGGGACCTTAACCCAACCAAACAGCCAGCCCAGGCTTTAGGACTCAAGGATGTGGCGCTGGAATCCAACACTGGGATCCAGCAGCAGGATTTGACACCAAGATCTGACACCAGGACCCCCCACCAAAATCTGGAAATGTGATCCAGCACCAGGAACCAGCAACCAGACCCAGGATTTGGAAGCAGGATCCAGCAATGGGATCCTGCTCTGAAGTCTGGCACAGGGATCCAGCTGGATTCTCTTTCCATCCCTGATCCAGAACTGGGATCTGGATCCACCCTGAACCAACACAGTCTCAGAGGGTGGGACTGAGACTCCCCTGGATTCCTGGGATTGCCCAGGTATTCCCAGACTCCTGTATCCCCAGTCACAGCCCCTGCTCCCCCAGTATTCCAGCTGTGATTACCGCAATGTACTGGAAGCCCATTCCCACGATGAAGTTGGAGGTCCAGTTGGAGAGCCCAGCCACAGCGAAAGCTGCAGGACGGGGACCTTGGCTGAACAGCTCCGCCACGATGAACCACGGGATGGGGCCTGGGCCGATCTCAAAGAAGGCCACAAACCCAAAGATGGCCACAATGCTGAGGTAGGACATCCAGGGCATTTGGTCCTAGGCCAAGGGAGAGGGAAATGGTCAGTGCTGTGAAGGGGACATGGCACCTGGAGACATGAGCTGGAAACTGGAATTCTGGGAGCTCAGGAGAGACATGACAATGGGGACTGAGTGCTCAGCCATCACCTCAGGGAGGAATAAATCCTTCCTCCTCTCCAACCACCCCTCCTCAACCTCCTCCTCCTCTTCCTCCCAGCCACCCCAGCACTCACCAGCAGTGTGAGGGCGATGGTCATGAGAATGGCACATCCAGCCATCCCCGCCAGTCCGATGAGGTGCAGGGTCCTGCGCCCGGCTCGCTCCACCACGAACAGCTGTGGGATGGACATGGTCCCTCAGCACCTCTCCAGCTTGCAGGAAAGGCCCCTTCTCCCACCTTCCCTGGAGAGACCCTGGGGGGCCAAAACTCACTGAGACCACCGTGAAGGCTGTGTTCACCACGCCAGAGCCAATGGTGGCGTAGACAGGCTGCTCCACCCCCGACTTCTCGAAGATGCTGGTGGAGTAGTAGAAGACCTACAAAGGGCAGGGAGGTGCCACAGATCAGGTCCTGGAGCTCTGGGTGAACCAAGCCGACCCCTGGCATTCAGATCCCACCCAGACTCACCGCATTGATCCCTGAAAGCTGCTGGGAGAGCTGCAGGACAATGGCGATGAGGATGGGCTGGCGGTACATGGGTGAGCGGAACAGCTCCATGATGGTGACCTTCTTCTCCCTCATCATCTGCCGGCTCTCCTCCTTCATCTCCTGCAGGTCGCTGCTCACATCCGTTGTGCCCCGCAGCTTTTTGAGGACTGAGAGGGAGAGGTGAGGTCAGGAGATGCCAGGGACCCTCTGGAGTGCCAGGATGGGCCCTGTGGAGGAGCCACTCACCACTCTTGGCTTTGTTCTCCTCGTTGCGGTTGATGAGCAGGAACCGGGGGCTCTCGGGGGCGAAGGGCAGGATGATGCACTGCAGCAGGGCAGGAACGAAGATGAAGCCCAGCAGGAGCGGCCAGAGAGAGTCGTTTCCCATGATCAAGTCCAAACCAAACACCTGAGGAGGAGGAGAGGGATTGAGTCACCTATCTCAGCTGGAAAAGTCCTGGTTGGCCACAGCTCTGCAACTCATGGTACACTCCAAGCTGGGACATCCATTGGAGGGACTCCTCTGCTGCTTCCAGGCAGCCAACAGATGTCAACATCCTGATGCTGCCCATCCCAAATCTTCAGATCCCACAGCATGGCTGCTCCTGCTGAGCTTCAGTTCCACCGCTCCCACCCCAGCTTCACCTGAAAGGCCATGCAGATCCACAGCACCTTATCCCTGCAGGCCCTGATGAGTGTCAGGACCAAAAAAAGGGGGAACCCCCCCAAAACGTTCTCCGGTGCTCACCTGTGCAATGAGGATGCCCAGGACGATGCCAAGCTGGTGGAAGGTCCCCAAGGCCCCCCGCAGGGCAGTGGGGGACACCTCGCCCACATACATGGGTACGAAACCCGTGGTGAGGCCAGAGTAGAGGCCAATGATGAAGCGGCCAAGGATGAGCATCTCAAAGGAGAAAGCCATCTTGGAGAAGCCCATGAGGACAGCTGACACAAAGGCGAGGATGTTGGACATCAGCATGGAATTTCGTCTGGAAAGGAATGGAGGAGAGAGGTAAGGAACACCAGGAGAACCCCACCATCAGCCCTTGGCAGCCCTGGAATGCCAGGGTGGGGTGAGGCAGCACAACATCCCCACTGAGTGATCCACCAGGGATCCAGCAGGCTCAGAGCTCACCTTCCAAAGCGATTGACAAAGAGACCCACAGAGAAGGAGCCGATCATGCCCCCGACAGAGAAGATGGCAACAGAGAGGGACCAGAGCGTGGTAAGGGTGGCGGGGCTGATGGGCTCCTCATATCGGTACAGCCACGTGCGGTTGTAGAAATCCTCAATCACCTGGAAAACAAGGAGAGAAACCAAACCACGCGTCAAACCCGCCCCCGCTTCGGCTGTGCCACCCGAGGGACAAGTCCCCGTGGCCACCGCAGCTCACAAGACAATGCGTCACCGCCGCCGGAGCCGCCGGCCGAGGCTCGGCTCCAGCCCAAGGGAGGGAACCTGCTGGGATACGTGGGGGAAATGCAGCAGGACGAGTTCTCGGCTCGCCCTGCCCGGAGAGGGAGAGACTGCGCTGCCAAAACTCGCCGGGCGGGCACGGGGAGGTCACGCTGCTCCCCAGGGCAGGGCAGGAGCCAGAGATGCGCCAGCCCCACAGAGGAAGGGGAGGAACACAGGGCAGTTCCCATCCCCTTGGGTACTCCTGGAGTTGGATTTCCAGGTTTTTTTTCCCCCAAGAATTCCATAACACACGATCTCTGCCATGGTTCTGCAGGACTGTGATGCCAACACCCAACGCAGGCCTTGGTTTGAAACACCAAGAACAACCTGGTTTGCGAACTTTTGGTGGTTTTATATGAATTTTGGATCTTTTAATATAAATTTTGTATATTCTTATAGATAAAATGTATGCGCTTATATACAAAATATATACATTTATATTCATTTTGTATACTTTTAAAGTATTTTTAAAGCCAGCCCATCACTGGCAGCTTCACCAAGTTCCTGTCCCTGCCCATGGCTGGGAAATGGCCTAAATGACCTTCTAAAGGCCCCTTCCAATCCAAACCCTTCATAATACCATGATTTAAGGGTGACCATCCCCAAACCACCACAGCAAAGGGCTCCATAACACCCCACCAACCCCAGCTGGAAGGAGCAGAAATTCCAGAGATGCCCTGCTCTGCTGGGCCTCAGGTGGCTCCAAGATTCTGCTGCTCTGAAGGGTTTCACTCCCAATTCACTGTTTACACCACTGTGCTTCACTTTTCCCATCAATCCAAGCCCAAACAGGAGGCCTGGCAGAGACAGCACAAGAAATCACACTGCCCTGGATACAAGTCCCAGTAGTATTATTTTTCCAACTTGTTCATTTTCCAAAGCACATAAACCATTATAATTTCTATATTTAAGTGATTTTGTTCCCTCCTGTTTCACATGGAAGTTTGGATGCTTTTCCCCCTTTTCCAAATATCCTCAAAATAAATAATTTATTGGATTAGTGGAGAAGTCTGGGCTGGCTCAGGCTCTCAGTACAGCCAGGGGGTCTCTGAAAATAACACCCCTTCCTCCTGAAAAAAGGGATACTTTGAAGAATCCAGCATTTTTGGGGGAGAGGAAGGGATGAAAAACCAGTTTAAAGGGAGAAGGGTGAAAAAATTGGTTTCCCCAAAGCTGGGGCTTTTCCCCCCTTTTCAGCTGACCATTGTGATTCATCCCCATCCTGCAGCTCCATGAATCCCAATACCAGTGCATCCCAATCCTGTGCCCTGATTCACCTCAATGCATCCCATCCCAACTCTCCATCCTTGTGCATCCTCATCCCGACCTTTCACTCCAGTTTATCCCAGTGCATCCCTGTCCTGTGGCCCAACACATCCCAAGGCATTCCTGTCCCAGTCCTACACCTCCATGCATCCCCAACCCTGTGCCCCATTATCCCAGTGCATGCCTGTGCCAAGTCCAGTGCATTCCAATCCTGCACAGTAATGTGTTCCTATCCCAATCCCACACTTTATGTGTCCCCATCCCTAAAGCTGGGATGACCCCCTGTGTCCAGCACATCCTGCTGCCCAGCACAACCCTCATCCCACCTCCCCTCACTCCCACACAGAGCATCCCAAATCTTTCCCCCCAACACAGGTGACTTGTCCTGCACCACGTGACTCCTCCCAGCCTGAGCCCCAGGGATTCATGCTCAAAATCATGAGGAAAACTGGCAACACCCATCAGGAGGGTCTGGATTTGCTGGGGGCTGTGGGCACCGGAGCTCGGTCCCACGGGAAGCTCACAGCTGATCCCTGCCCATGTCACCCGGAGCAGCTGGGAGAGGATGGAGAGAAATCCTTCAGTCAAGGGAAACAAAGGTCCTTCTGGGATGTGGCTCCAACCAGGGTGGTGATCACAGCATTCCTGCTTCCCACGGTGGCAGAGCTCGGGAAAACGAGGGCAGATGCCAGGGAGCAGCTCCTCAGTGCAGTCCTAGGGATTTCCCAGGTCCAACGCCTCAAACACTGCTCCACTGCCCATCTCCCAGGTGCTCAGGGCCACCCAAGAATGGACATCCCCGATGTCAGACCAGTCCTCGTGAAGGCAAGGAGGCATCAGGATACTTCAGGAGTTTGATGCCTTCAGCAGCACCCTGCAGGTTCTGGGTGGGAGCTGCACCCTCCAGCCATGGGAATTGAATTGCAGGATTGAATACCATATAATGCAACACCTCGAACAAATTCCTGGTTTTTTTTCTTCTTCCCACACTGATGGGACCTGAGGTGTTTTTCCACAGGGTCTTCTCTCCCACCAGGAGTTTTCTCAGTGCTTGAGACAACATTCCAGAGCCACTCACTGGGAGGGGATTAAACTCTGGCTGCCGGATCCTGCCCCGGTGGGTTGAATTCTTTGGAGTGGTGACGCTCGGGGACGGCTCCGCTCCCACCAGAGCCCAGGCTGTCCCTCCACACCTTATCCCAGCACAAGAGCTGTGCCCAGGGAACACCAAAAGCACCACGTGGGAATTCTGAGCTAATTTTCCAACTCTTTAACACCTCAAACAGACACCAAGTTTGGGAAAAGTCATGCTTCCCATGGCCCACAGGTATCTACCAGCAGCTGGAGGGTCCTGGCATTACATTAGGGGAGAAGCCAACACCTCCTGCACTCCATCCCACTTACAGCACTTCCCAGCCAACCCCCTCTCCTCCTGGGATGTTGTGTCTGGATGCAAAATTCCGAGGTAGAGCTCTCTGCTGGAGCAGCCACTTGGGATGACTCAAACCTTAATTAGCTCCCAGACCTTCACTAAGAGCCGAGGTTAAAAGTTCCACCGGCCACACCCAGCGAGCATCCTGCAGGCACTGCTGAGATTTTTCCCAACAGAAACGCCAAGCAAGGAGGAAACAAATTCTCCTGGGAAGGCTGGAGCTAAATAACTCCCTCTCAAATCCCATTACAGCCCTAAGCTGCCTAGCGGGATGTACTATTTTAGCCAGGCTAGCAGCGGAGGCTGGTTTGTTTTCGGACACGGAGGGGGGTGGAATTTTGCAACGGAGGGGCTGGAATTTCCCTCCAGAGGGCTCTGGGAGCACTCACCTTCTGCGGGGCGTTGATGACGCCGGTGTTGTATCCGAACTGGAGGGAGCCCAGCACCGCTCCTCCGACAGCCAGCATCAGGCGAGCCGTCATCTGCCGGAAACCACGGAAAAGGGGTTAAATCTGGGATCCCCGCAGCCCTGTCTCTCCCACCGGAGCGATCCCAGGGCGCTGCGCGGGGATGCTGGGAAGGCAGCGAGTACGGATTTTCACGATAAAAGAGAAAACTCACTTTTTTGGCGCTAAGGGGGAAAAATAATTACAAAAATGTCATTTTGGGGGGTTAAAAAACCCCATGGTTTGGGGGATTCCAGGAATTTCAGCCCTGGAAGGGGCCGGAGGTGACCATCGGGCTCCGGGCCAGCGCCGGCCGCTCCCGGGGCACGGCGGAGCCTCCGTGCGCTCCCGGCCGAGGATGCTCCGGGAAGCCGCCGCTAACAAAGGTTTTCCATGCGAGTCTAATTAAGAGTCGCTGAGCAAAATCCTGGTTAGCTGGCAGAGCCTTCCCGGGCCTCCTCTTCCTCCCGCCTGAGCCGGAGCAACAATCAGAGCCTTGTTCGGGAGCAGGGTCAGGGCAGGCCAGCGCTTGGGCCACCTTCGTTAGCGGCCCAATTATCCCAGGGAGGAGATTTTCCCGGCACTAGAACCAGGATCCGACATTCCCACTTAATCAGCTTTGGGATGAGCCACGTGAAATTCATAAACCCCTTAATTTGAGGGGGGGGGCAGTCCTCCCTGAGTACGAACATGTCACCCCCACGGATGCTCCCACGGGGTCTTGGATTAATATTCCCAAGGGATGGATGCCTCGAATCCCATCTAAATAAGGAGGGGTGACTCCGACTCCCCCCTCAAAAGGATATTTTTTTATATTTAAGAACCATTTTCCTCTTTCTTTCAATAAATAATGGAATCGATGCTGTTCCCTGACCTCGCCACTCCAGCCACCACCTCCCTCCGCGTGAAAGTTCCCAGGGAAAAAGCAGAGGGAATGAAGCCAGGCCCGTTAATGAAGCTCATTAATTAGGCTTGGCCCCAACACAACTAATCAGGGATGTTTTGGCACTTGGATTTGGTCAGTGCTTCGGAATAAATCCACCTCGAGGAGAAAACACCACGTTTGGGAGGGCACGAACAGGCTGTGAAGTTGGTGGTATCCCAAAGAAACACAGAAAAAGCCCCAAAACCCCCACAATTCTAACTGTGACCTTATCCATCCCCCAAAAACCTAGGATGGGAATACTGAAAGCACCTGTTGCTTGGGGAAACCTTATTAAAAAATTAGGGATTTGGGGGGATTTGAGTGGGTTTGGGGGGAGGGGTGATTTTCCTTTGCTTTTTGGGGATCACCCTGATTTATTTGGGTCCCGATTTTGCCTTTTCCCGGCTAAAGGGCACCCCGGGAGCTGCCAGGCGCTCCCCTAGGTAGGGCGAGCACAGGTGAGTCATGGCTGCAGGGATGGGGATGCGGCAGCCGGGTGAACTTTGCTCCAGGAAGGTGAGAGGTAACAACACCTTGATGCTCCCAGACCAGCCACCACTGCCCAAACAAAAAAAAAAAAAAAATTAAATTCATTTTTCCATTTTAACGTTTGGAAAAAAAGGAACAGTTCATGGCTAGTAAAAAAAAAAAAAAAAAAAAAGGATTTTTTGATCAAATTCCAGCACAAGAAACTTGTGTTTTTATTAAATTCCAGCAGTTTGAAGAGATGAAAGGGTAAAACTGGAAGGAAAGCCACTTTTTGGAGGCTCTTCCCGAGTAGGGTCAGGGTGAGTCAGCTCCTCCCGCTCCCTTCCCAGTTCCAAACACACTGCCCAGCTCCTATCCGGGAGCCTTTCGGCTTGAACGTCGCCATTAAAGGCAAGTTTGGGGGGAAAAAAAATAATTAAATAAATGAAAAAGTCGATTTTTAAGGGCAGCTTTGCCCAGGCAGCTCCTGCCAAACCCCACGTGGGGCTGTGGGGAGATTTTTTTTAACTCCTTGCAGGAAAAACAGCTTTATCAGGAATTTTGGGACAAATGCCCTCTTATTTCCGTAAAATAAACTTATTTAAGCCCACCTAGACCCCAGAGCCCTGGATTTATCCCTAATAATTCCTCTATGTTTTAGGAAAGCCAGAATTTTAATGAATTTATAGTATTTGTTTTCTTCTTAGCTGCTTCCTGCTTCCTCCCCAGCTCCAACACGGAAGCCAGGACGCTCCAAGGAGGCTCGGGGGGGCTGGGGGTGGGGTGACAGGGCCCCCCCAAACCTGCTGCCTTGAGCTTTACAACTCTATTTTTAACCCTTTTTTTTTATCCTCCAGCCTGGAAGGACTTTGGGATACAGCCCACCTCTTGGATCAAGGGAATGAATAATCCCTTCAAAAGCAAAATAATAATAATATTCAAACACTAATATAAAGATATTAAAAGAGTGGCCCAGCAGGGAATTCCGACTTTTTTCACTTCAGCATGGAGGATTTTGGGATGCTGCTGCCTCACGGAAAAAAGGAAATTCATCATTCCTTCAAAATAATACTAAAAAAAAATGCCCCAGAAGGGAATTTCAACTTTTTTTACTCCAGTGCAGAAGGATTTGGGCATTTTTGGGATGCTGGTTGTTTCATTGATTAAGTGAATTAATAATTTCTTTAAAAGCAAATTAGCAATAACACACACCAAAAAAAAAAGTCCCAGGAGGACATCCCATTTTTTTTTACTCTAGCATGGAGGATTTTGGGATGATGCTGCCTCACGAAACAGAAAAATTACTAATTCCTTTAAAACAATATTAAAAAAAAAAAGTCTTAGGAGGGAATTCAAATTCTTTTTTCACTCTGTCAGGGAGGATTTTGGGATGCCATCTGTCCCATGGAGCAAGAAAAATTATTAATTCCTAAAAAAAATCAAAATAATAGTTAAAAAAAGGGGGGTCCCCACAAGGGAATTTTGGGAAAATCCACATGATGAAGACACCATTAAAATGATCCATGAGGATTTAAGGAGCAGCCCAGAGGCTGCCCCTGAGTGCTCTCGTCCGGGGGTGGAAGAGGCGATGTGGGGAGGGGGTGCAGCTCCTTGCACACTCCAGGGAGTGAGGGCACATGGATAACGCGGCTGCAGCTGCCTCCCAAACCGTGAAAAGCTCACACCCCCAGCAAAAACCGGGAAAAATCCACTCCAAATCCACAGGAGGGGATCTAAAGCCAGAGAATTTGGGGGTCACACCGGCACTGTGGCCACCGGGTGGGATTTGGGCTGTGGGAGAGAACGGGGTGAGGGGGGGATGGGAAGAAGCATCGGAGTGGCGGAATTTGATTTTTTATTTATTTTTCTTCCCTACTTAAAGGTCATCCGGGGACGGCGACACGATCCCGGCGAGTTTTGCAACTGCGACAAGCAAGGGAGACGTTTTTGCATGGAATGAGCTGGAAACAACGCACGGAATGTGCAAACCCCCCCCCCCATCCTGGGTTAATAATATTAATTACTAAATTTAAAGGGGCTTGGGGAGCGGAGTTAGTCTCCCACCTCCCAACCGCCAGCTGCTTCCATGAAAAATCCCTTTTTTTTTCCATGAAAAACACATTCTGGATGGAAGCGTCGCCCATCAGCGCTCGCCAAATCAGCCCCGCAATTAATTACCTTTACAAAAAATTAATCATTTCTAACCCAAATCCATCCGAGGCGAGGGGTTACAGAGCTGGAAAAGCAGCGGGAACGCGACTCCGGCTCCATTCGGGAAGCCAGGAGTTAAAGTGCGTCGGATTTGGGTACGAGACCAAATTTGTGTTTAATTCCTGCCCCCATCACCGCGCTGCCGGCCGGCACGTTCCCGGCTCCCACCCCCAATCCCCCCACTCATCCTGGAAAACAGGCGCTGCCGGCGAGCCGGCTCGGAATAAAACCATTAAAAAATAGGAGAATACATATACGGAGATAGATATAGATCCATTAAATTTAAGAAAATTGTGTATTTCATGTTCGAAAAGGATGAGGGGGAGGGGGAATGCCAAGGGGGATCGTTCCCGTCACATCTTTAATTAGGATAAAATCACGATTCGGGGGGTTGTTACACTTCGTGCCACCACTCAGACAATTTCCAAACACATTTCCCCCGATCCCTCACCCCCCCAAAAAACCGCTTGGATTTATCCCAACCGTTCCCAGATGGGAATATTTGTGGGGAGGGGAATGTTTTGGTAGTTGGGATGAAGCAAATAGGGGTTGGTAAGAGTGACCACCAGGATCCTTTGGGGCTCTTACCCCCCAAATTAATTATAAATCAATTAATTTGGGATGGGGAGGGTGTTGGGAGATCCCGGCCGCTGCCGAGACGCCGGGCGAGCTCAGAGCATTTAAAAACACACCGTTTGGGACAAATTAATGGGAATTGGGTCAGGAGCTCGAGGCGGGATGTGCCCGGCCGAACCCCAACACTGCGGGGATCCGGAGGGATCGCGGCGGGGTCACCCCAACCTCGCACCCCCCAAAAGCCACCCAAAAGCCACCTTCACTGTGTCCGGGCTCTGGGCCGCCTCCCCCCCTCCCCCGAAATAGGGTCAAAAGGGAGAGTTTTAGGTCGCTTCCTCGCGGTTCCGCATTTCGGGGGGAAGGAGGAACCCAAAAGTGGTTGCCGAGCGCGCTGCGAGGCGCTGAGCCGGCAATCAGCCGCTCTTTGGGGAGGGCTCCACTCGCGTTTAGGGTAAAAAATAATAACGCAAAAAGGTGTCCGC
>VZTN01026419.1:102113-130473 GCA_013400515.1 Erpornis zantholeuca
TGTGTGTGTGTGTGAGAGTGTGAGTGTGTGTGAGTGTGAGAGAGTGTGAGTGTGAGAGAGTGAGTGTGTGTGAGTGTGAGAGTGTGAGTGTGTGTGAGTGTGAGAGAGTGAGAGTGAGCATGTGAGAGTGTGAGTGAGAGAGCGAGAGAGTGTGAATGTCTGCATGTGTGTCTGTGTGTGTGTCACTGTGTGCAGGTGTGTGTGTGAGTGTGTGTGACAGAGTGAGTGTATGAGTGTGAGAGAGTGAGTGTGAGAGTGTGAGTGTGTNGTGTGTGTGTGCAGGTGTGTGTGTGTGCAGGTGTGTGTGTCACTGTGCAGGTGTGTGTGTGTCACTGTTCAGGTGTGTGTGTGAGTGCAGGTGTGTGTGCAGGTGTGTGTGTGTCACTGTTCAGGTGTGTGTGTGTCACTGTGCAGGTGTGTGTGTGTGCAGGTGTGTGTGACTGTGAGTGTGTGTTAGTGTGGGGGAGGCATGTGTGAGTGTGAGTTTGTGTGTGTGTGTGAGAGTGTGCAGGTGTGTGTGTGTGTAAGCACACGCCCATGAGTGTGTGGGGCTGTGCACGTGGCGGGTGTGGGAGGCTGAGTGTCACTGTGTAAGCGCACACGTGTGTGAATGCGAGTGCAGGGTGAGTGTGTGTGCACAAATCTCTGTGTGTCAATGTTCATGTGTGGGACCGTGTGTGTGCACAAGTGTGAGCGTGTGACCAGCATGCGTGTGCACGTGTGAGTGCGTGCACATGAGTGTGCAAGGGGCTCTGTGGCTGTACCTGTGTGCACATGTGAGTGTGCAAGGGTTTGCTCTCCTCTACATGTGCGAGGGGCTCTCTGTGTGTTGCGAGTTTGCACACCTGCAGGTGTGTGAGTGTGCAATGGATGTGCCTGTGTGCACACGAGTGTGCGAGGGGTGCATGGCTGTACACGTGTGCACAAGTGAGTGCACACCTACGTGTGCCCGGCTCTGCCACCCCACCCCAAAACTCCCCTTTCTCCCCCCCCAAATTCCTATTGAAAAATCATTAAAAATCACTAAAATCCTAAAAAGCAGATGGGAAATGCAATTCCTCTTGTTGTGCTTGTTTAAAAAATAAAAATTTAAAAAAAAAAAAAAAAAAGAGAGAGAGAAAAATATTGGAAAAGTGTTGGGGAAAGTGACCAAAAAAAAAGAAAAAGAGTCCCCAAAATGAAAAAATGCACAAATATTGAAAAAACACTCTCAAAGCACAAGAAATTATTGTGCAATAATTGCACCACAAAAAGGTAAAAAGGAGAGGGGAAACGGCAAAAAATGAAAAAAAGTTGCCCAAAAGTTGCACCAAAATTGAAAAAAAAAAAAAAAAGGAAAAAAAATCATGAAAAGAAAAATAAAGCAGAGAAATGTACAAAAATTTTAAATGCCCGGGCGGGGGAAAAAAAACAAATATTGCACCAAAATAAATATCTTCTTAAAAAAAACCCCAAATCACAAAAAATGAAAAGGAGCAGAAACTGTGCACCAAAATGCACAAAAACTTAAAGCGTAAAAAAAGGGAGGGAAATGCAAAGAAAAGACACCTAAAGAGCAAATCCCAAAAGCACTAAAAAAGCAAAAGTGGAAACTGCACCAAAAAACAGAAGAACTAACAAAAATATTCATTTTCTTTCCTAAAGCTGCCCGATTTTGCCCCAGATTTGGCCATTCCAGGCAATTCCTCACCTGTAACTTCCACTAAATATCCATTGGCTCAATCCCAGCCCCTTTTCCCCCTTTTCGCCCATCCCAAGGGATCCGGGCCGGGGTTTTGCCGACTCGGCATTCCCGGCGGGACCCCTCCCCGGCGCCGCGGGAATGCTGATGGAGGGAAAGGGCCGGAGCGGGATAATCCCGGCGGGGCCGAGGGGCTGGAGGGGATTTAGGGGGATTTGCTCCGGGGAAAAGGGTTAAAATAACAGCGGGGGGAGGGCGGGGGGGAGGCCGGAGGCCACCGCGATGGGCTCAGGCATTCCAAGGGGTCCGGGTTTTCCTGGGATCGGGGCCACAAGGGCGCGCTCAGGGAGGAGACCTCTGTCCAGGACAGGTCACAGGGTGGGATCGGCCTCTCCATGGGACTGGAGTTCTGGGGGAGACCCGAGGCCACAGCGATGGAGTCCAGTGGTGCTGGAGGACAGGGACAAAAGGATGGGATCAGCCTTTCCATGGGATCGGGGTTGTGCTGAGGACAAGGGATCACAGGGATGGGATCAGCCTCTCCATGGATCCGGGATGCGCGGAGAACAGGGACAAAGGGATGGGCTCAGCTTCCCCATCCTTGTCCCCTTCCCCACCACAGATTTTGGCTTTGACACCTCCAGCACAGCCCCACGCCCCCACCCCAGGGGTGTCTCCCGCAAACTCTCATTCCCAGCAGACAAGGAAATCCGGGCTCCCGATCCCTTCGATCCCTTCCTTGCGCTGCCTCACCCATGACGAGTTTGTTATCGCACAGCCTCTCCCACCCCGACCCGGTCCCACCCTCAGGGAGCTTCAGGGACACGCAAGTCCTGGTGACACACGGGATTTGGGGAGGGGATTTGGGCACGGCTCCCATATTTTCAGGCGAAGTCCAGGCTGGAATCACCTTTCCAGGGATGCTTTTTGGGGTAATAGAACTGGCATCACGGGATGGATCATGGGAGAGAATTTGACTTTGCTGGGACTTGATGCTGTATGCCAAAAGTCCTGGATTATCCCTTAAAATATAGAGAAACCTAAGAATTAGACCCCCAGTGCTGAGCATCCTTGGGATGGAGTTAATCCACCCCAGGGGGGAGTTTATTTCCATATTCCCAGGGTCCTCCAATGTGTTTGAGCCTCGAGGAGGTTTAAAACATTTCCCTGAGCCAAAAAGCTGGGGTCCCTCCTTTTAAAGTCCAGCCAAAAATCCCCAAAAATGGGATTTCCAGAGCTCCACCAACCCAAATCTTCAAAATCCAAAAAAAAATCATGGAAAAAATATGGAGGAGTGCAACATTCAAGTACAACAACCCCAGCCCATAACAGCTGGACCAGCTGCCAACATCTGCCCGGCACCACACCCCACGGTCCCGCCAGCATTCCATGAATTGGGTCAATCCGGAGAGTTTTTCCTGGCGTGAGGCTCTTTGAAGATGTGGGTTGAGCTGGGGTCAGGTCACCTGGAAAAGCTCAGCCCAGGTGATGAAACTGGGGATAAAGTCCACCTGGAAACTGGATTTGTCATTAAACTGGGTTGGGCGACAGCAACACAACTTTCTCAGGGATTTCAGTGTTGCTGAAAATGCCCTGGCTTGGCTTTTCCTTTGGGATTTTGAGCTGCTCCCGTAAAGATTTTTGGCTCCTTACTTGGGGGATGCTCCTGGAGCCTCCTGGGCCAGCTCTAGGGATGCAACAGAGCTCCCGATTATCCTTAATATTTGGATTTAACAGCTGCATCTCCTTGGATTTCACTTTTTATCCTTAAACCTGGATAAATTAAACCCCAGGATTAGTAAAGCTGGGATTGAAGTGCCTTAAACACACCAGTCCTTGGGTTAGAGTGGAATGGAGAGAAATTCTGTGTCTGAAAAATCAGGGACACTGATCCAAATAAAATCAATTATTATAATTTAATGTATCCCAATTAATAAATAAAAAGTTTTCCAGCCCAGGCAGCAACATCCTTGTCCTAAACTGACCTGGTTTTGTTGGCTTTTCCCTCAATAAACACAGCAAAGATGGGAAAACGAAGGGAATTTCTGGTTTATCCATGAAAAGGGGAAAATTACTCCCCAGTCCTGGCTCTTCCAAAGGTGGGTTTTCCATTCCATCCCTTATTTTGCATTTTTAGGGCACCACAAATGGATGAAAACACGGGGAGAAAAGAGGTCGGGGCTAAAAATAACCGGGTGAGTCACGGCCGGCACCAGGAGCGCTGTGCCGACGGAGCCAGAGCCGAACCCATGGGAAGAGCAGAGGAGAAAATCCATTCCCCTCAGCTCCATGTGTTCATGCACGAGGATTCCGAGTCCTTCTCCGAGAAGAAAGAAAAAGGAGGATATGTAGATATTAATATATATGTATGTCTATAAATATATATATTTAATCCTGCTTTTCCCATTCCATAAACCCCACCCTGGATTTCCCAAAGAAAACAGCCAAAAACATCAGAAAAAGGGGATTTTCCCCCCTCTTCCATAATATTATGAGTTAATTCCCATTTGCCTATGACTTTTCCCCTTGGGGAGCTATTTCTGGAGTCAAAGGCTGTTAATGACAATAATTAATCATTAATGATAATAAGCGGATAATGGCCACTCCTGTGGCTTCATTTACAGGGATGTTCCCTTCTTAGTTTAATTTTTGGATTAATTCTTTGGTTTTATTTCATCTCGTTGCCTTGATGTGGAGGATGCCATGGGGGAGTTTTTTTGGGAGGTTTGCTGAGTTTTTGGGGTTCAGTCACTGGGATTTTCTCCACCTGGGGAGGAAAAAGATGGAACAGAGAGAAAAAGAAGGTGGAACAGAGAGAGGAAAAAAAAAAAAGAGATGGTTTACAAAGAAAAAAGGGTGGAATAGGGAGAAAATTGGTGGGATAGGGAGAAAAACAGGAAGAACAGGGAGAAAAAAGGTGTATTAGGGATGAGAGGTCAAACACGAATTTAAAAAAAGATGGAGTGGAAGGAAAATAAGAGTGGAATGAAGAAAACTGGGGGAATAGGGAGAACAAAGTAAAATGGGGAGAAAATGGGTGGAATGTAGTGAAAAAAAGGGTGGAATTGGGAGAAAACTGGGGGGATTTGAGATAAAAATGGGTGGAACAGAGTGAAAAAAAGGGTGGGATTGGGAAAAAAGTTTGGATCAGAGAAAATAAAGGTGGAATAAGGAGGAAATTAAAAAGTGCAATAGGGAGAAAATGGGTGGAACAGGATGAAAACAGGTTGGAAGAGAGAAAAAAGGTGGAACACGGGGAGAAAGAGTGGATTAGCGAGAAAAAATGGTGGGAAAAGGCCATTTTTCCCTGTTTCTGCCACTCCAGGCACATTCCCAAGGTCCCAGCCCTGGCCCACGGAGCACTCGGGGCTTTGGGAGCAGGGATCCTGCAAGGGAGGGGAGGGGGGAATGTGCCAGAACCCCCAGGACGTCAAAGGAGCATCTTTCCTGCTCCGGCATCACCATCCCGGTGGGAATCCACCCACACCTGCTCGCATTTGGGAAATTTCCATGTTTGGGGGGATTTTACAGCAGCCATCAGAGCATCCACAGAGAAATCCAGAGTTTGCTCCCAGAGCGATGAATTTCTTTACAGGTAGATTTTGATCTTCCCATCCCACATTCCCTGCCAGGCTTGGAAAACCCCTAAATCCCGATTTTTTTCACTCAAAATAGCCCAATTTGGCAAATGTAAAACATCCTGACAACCCTGGAGCTGCTGGTACAGAGGGATCCTCCTTCCACCCTTTGGCATCCCTGGAATGCCCGATCATCCACGAGGAGCCAGGAAAAGGGCTGGAGGAGGACTTTGGGGATGAATTTTAGGGGATTTGGGGTCAGAGGGTGCATGAATGTTGGGAATTCTGTCGGGATGTGAGGCAGGTGCAGGGTGAGGTGCTCCATGCATCCCACTGCGGATGGAGAAGGAGATCCTGTCTTTTGGGATGCTCCGTTTTCAATTAATTGATTTAATAATTATTTTCCTCTTCCTGCACAAGGTACATTTCACCACCAACAGCGTGTGGGTGCAGGTTTGGCATCCCAAGCTGGAAAACACAAGGAAGGGGAAGAAAAGCCCCAAAATCCTGATTTCTTCCATGAAAAATCCCTGAGGCTCCAGACAAGATGGGCTTTGCCTCCCCATCCCCTACTGGACTGGGAAGTGCCCAGTTTGAGCACTGGGAATGGGTCGGAGCAGGCTCCATGGGCAATTCCCGCCCCGCAGGAAAGAGGATTAATCCCCATTACCTAATTAACTGCCTGAATAATAATGAGTCAGGTATTTGTGTGTCATCAGCCCTCGGCTGCAGGGACATGTCGGAGACAGCGAATCCAGGAGCTAAAAATTCCTCCGATCCCCATTTTCCTGGGGCAGGAGCAGCTCCGCAGGGTGGGGCTCTGTCCTCCCAGGGTGCTGCAACTCATCTTCTTGGGATCATTGTCCTGCCAGGATGGTGCAGGTTTTTTTAGGGGGAATATCATGATTCCAGGAAAACGAAATTCAAATTTTTGGAATCATTGTTCTCCCTGGATGACACAATGTGATTTTTAGGGAATATCACCCTCCCAGTGTGATGTAATTTGAATTTGGGGGGCCAATATGAATTTTTGGGAAGCATCACTCTCCCAGCATCAGGCAATTTGAATTCTGAGGGGGTCATAACCCTCCCAGGACAACACAGTTTGAAATTTTTGAGAGATAACACTCGGCCAGGCACATAAAATGCAATTTAGGGGGGCTCATTTTCCTCCCAGGATAATGCAATTCCGTTTTGTGGGGCATCGCCCATCCAGGATAATGGAATTTGAATTTTGGGGGATTATCATCATTCCAGGACCATGCAAATTGATTTGTGGGGGCAGCATCAACCTCCAAGGGGATGAACTTTGATTTTTGGGGGGATATAGCCCAGCCAGGACAATGCCATGGGATTCCGGGGGGGGAGGGGTTATCCCCCTCCCCCAATGGTGGAAATTTATTTTGGTGGGGCCTAGTGGATCCCCAGGACAGTGTAATTCAATTTTGAGGGGATCATTATTCTCCCAGGATGATGCAAATTGACTTTTTGGGGATCATCACCCTCCCAGGACAACACAGTTCAGTTTGGGAGAGGTGGGTTTATCAGCATTCTAGGATGATGCAATTGGATTTTCTGGGAATAGCACCCACCAGGACAATGCAACTTGATTTTTGTGAGGTTCTCCCAACACTGCTCCACCTTCCACAGCCTCACCCGCCCTCTCCATAACCCCATTCCCCAAACTCATGATTCAGCAGCTCCCAAAAAACCCAGGAGGCAGATTACAAACTCCTTTCCAAGTGGGAGAAGAAGAAAAGCCACGCCGATGGCTTGCTTCCAAAAAACCCCCAAACCACCCCAAAAATGCCTCTGTCAGCTCAGGGATTTTTTGAAATTTTTTTTCTGCCTTATAAATAATCTGGAATAAAAGGTTGGATCAACATCATTATTATTGTTGTTGTTATTATTATTATTAGTGGTGGTTTTGCTGTTGCTGTTGTTGTCAGCATCGATGGGAGTGACAACACAGCACTTGCAATCCTTTCCTTGTGGATTTGGGGATATTCTCTCTATTTTCGGGGATGATACAAAGCCTTTGGATGAAAGTGATGGAAATTATTCCCAAAAACTCTGGCCTGGGTGGATTTTCTGGCGGTGCTGGGTGACCATCCCCCTGCTTCTCCCAATTAAAAGAATTAAGGGAAGGAAATTGGAAATGCAGCCCCCGCTGCCCCTCGTCGGGAGCAATTAAATCCCGCGGGTTAATGAGCAGGATTTAATTAGGAAAAGGGAAAGGCTCCACTCATTAGATGGAAGTGGAGACAACAGAGTGGGGGGCTCAGACCCCCCAGAAGTGGAGGATGACGGGGAGGGTCTGGCTATGGACAAGGGGATCCATGGTGTCCACCATGAAATTCCCATATTTGGGGGTTTTCCCAGCTGGATTTGGCCAAGGAGAGGTCAAGAACCTTTCTGTGCCATACCCAGGCATTCTGCAGGTTTATTGCCCCAATTTGAGGCTCCGGTGGGTCTGGAATTCACTGATGGCCAAACTGGCTCTGGTACTCCCCAGGGGGATTCTCCTTCCCCATTCCTGGGGATGTAAATGGGATGGGGGCAGGAAAAAGCCCTGAGGATGTGCTGAAGGGCAGCCAGCTGTGCCTGGTTCTGTCCCAAATATCCCCTGAACCCTGATCCCACATCCTCCAATCCACCACACGCCTGCCTCAGCACTTCCTGCTGCCTTCCCAAGATTCCCGTCCCACGCAATCCCGTGCGTGGAATTCCATGCAATCCCAGTAGAACCTAATGCAATCCCATGCAGTCCTACAGATTCACCTGATGAAATGCTGTGCAATGCCACCAATAATCCCATTCAGTCATCCCAAGGAATCCCATTCAATCATCCCATGCAATCCCATGGAATTCCATGCAATACCATGCAATCACCCCATGGAATTACATCAAATACCATTCAACCAACCCGTGCAATTCCCATACAATCACTGCAAGGAATCCCACTAAATAACCTGCAACCGTCCCATGCAATTATCCCATACAATTCCCATGTAATCCACGCAATCCCATGCAAGATGACGAAATTGCAGGCAACCATCCCATGAAATCCCATGTTATTCCCGTGCAATTCCCATGCAAATCCCAAAATCCAGCCCCCACGGGCAGCAGCTCTGCCTCATCCCGCAGGAAGGGTGGGATGGAGCTGGGGCAAAGCCCCCGGCACTGCTTTTTAGCACCGAATTCTTTGCATAAGAGGGAGATAGGAAAATGCTGGAAAAGTGCTTCCCGGCACGTCCCGGCACGCCGGGGAACCGGCCCGGCTGCACCCGTCCCAGCGGGATCGGGGGATGCCCAGGACATCCCACAAGGTCCGAAATCATCCCCCACTGGGGCTCCTTGGGTGCTTCGGTTTTGGGAGTGAGGGGGTTCAGCAGCGCACTCGGGATCAGGAGCAATGCCAGCAGGATGGATCCAGCTTTTTGGGAATGTCAAAGCAAGGTCACCCCGGAGCTTGCCGAGGCTTGCCCATTCCCACGCAGCCACTTTGATCCCTCCCGCACTTTTCAGTCCCTGAAATTCCTGTGGCTTTTGAATTTCACTCTGTGCTCCCCGACCTGGGATTTCAGATGGATTTTCCCCTCTTTTCCGCATTTCCTGGCTCATTGAGGGGGATCAGCCTTTCAGGGCTTCACCCCCATTTCCCACGGACCTCCCAAAAATGCGGGTCAGTCAAAAAGCTCTCCCTTCCCAAACCCAAGGTCAAATCCTGGCAACACCCTCCCAAAACCGCTCCAGCCTGGAGCTGCTGGGACCTGCCCTTCTTGGCCACCAGAGCCCCGAAATTTGGGGGGTGGGGTCAGGTCAGGGCTTGTTGCCGCCTGTTGCAGGAGTCGAGGCCAGCTTAGGAAGCGCTGCTCAGGATCCAAGCAAAGGCTGAGTCCAGGGAAGATCCTGCCATGGAGAGGCACCAGTTCCCAGTGGGAATGGGGGGGCCATGGGGGATAAAGGACATTGTGGGGCCAAGGACATCCCTGGGGTGAAGGATATCCATGGAGTGAAGGATATCCCCGGGGTGAAGGACACATCTGGAATGAAGGACATCTCTGGGGGAAGAACATCCATGGGGGGATGAAGGACATCCATGGGGGGATGCAGGACATCCGTGGGGTGGAGAACATGTGCAGGGTAAAGGACCTCCATGGGGTGAAGGACGTGTGTGGGGGAATTAAGGACATTCCATGGGGGAATGAAGGACAGATTTCCTGGGGCACTGTTTGAGCAGGGTCCCTCTGAGGGGTCCTGCATTGGGGACACCTGGGGACAGGTCACTGTAGGGTGAGGTTGGATTTTGGGGTGAGGCCCAGCCAGGGTCCAGCAGCGCTTCCAGGCTGTGGGAGCAGCAGCAGCAGCAGCAGCAGCAGCAGGAGCAGTTCCTTCCTCATTCCAAGCCCTTGCACAAGGGCGGGGTGGGCGTGTGCCGGCCTGATGAGGGTGATGGGCACCATCTTGCCCGGGAGCTGCCTCCTCCCTGTCTCCTCATCCCCTCTTTGCCCGTTTTTTGGGATGCTCCAGAGCTGGATGATAGAAAAAGTCCCCCAGGGCCGGGGAGCAGCATCAGTCCAAGCCCTTTTCACTCTCCCTGGGAGCAGCAACCCCTGGGCCGAGGCGGCTCCCAGCCCCTGTATCCCCCCATGTCCCACATCCCACCTGCTCACCCAGGAGCCACACTTAGGGAATTTGCTCCCAAAAAACCTCTCACGTGTTCCCAGCCCCCAGGCGGTGGGTGCCAGGTGTGGTGCTGGGAGCTCACCCACACCGAGGCCCTTTTTTTATTGGACGTATTTTGAAGTTTCCTCTCTACGAGACTGGGACAACCTAAGGAAAATGGGAGCGCTGAGGGGTCCGGTGGGAGTCGGGGAAGGGGCTGGCCTAGCATGGCCTGGCTGCCCCCACAGCCCCCGGCACGGGGCCCTGGCACACTCCCTTTGCACACTCCCTTTGCACACTCCCTCCCTTTGCACTCCTGCTCCCTGTGCATGCTGCACACACGTGCTCTCCTTCCATGCTTGTTCCTTTGGGAAGTTTGCTCCCCTGGAGCCCTGGTTCCCTTTGCACACCTGTCCCCTTGCACACTTGTTCCCAGGTGTTTGTTCCACCTGCCCTTGCTGCCCTTACACGCTCAGTCCCTTTTCCCACTCACTCTCCCTCTGTGCTCTCTCCCCTTGCACACTCGTTCCCCTTTCACTCTCACTCCCTTTGCTCGTGCACTCCCCTTGCACACTCAGGCTCTCTGCAGCTTGGTGCCCTTCTAGAGCTGTTCTCCTTCCACACTTGCTCCTCGAGCACACTCACTTCCCTTGCTCATTTGTTTCCTTCATACATGTCCTCCCCTTGCACACTCCCATCCCCTTGCACACTCCCTGCCTTGCACGCCTGCCGCTCACAAAGCTCCGTGAGCCCAGACAAACCCAGGGAAAGGTTTATTCCCTTTGCCCCGCGAACTCCCGGCCCTTCCCCAGGCCTGGCCCCCGGGGCTGGGGCGCGGTGTTGCCCCCAGGCTGTGGAGTCCCCGATTTGGGCTCCCTGGACAAGGACCGGAGCCTTTCCCACGCGCGGCCCCCCCAGGGTTATTTTCGCCGCCCCCCGCGGTGGGAGCTTTTCTCTCTCTTCCCTTCCCCTGCCCAAGGTTTCCTCCCGGCTTCCTGGCCCGCCTGTTTATTCCCAAATCCCAGATTTCTTTGTTTGCCCGGCAGTAATTTTCCACCGAGGCTCCAAATCTGTGAATTCCCGCATCACCCACCTGAATAATTCGTGTCCCGCTGAATAAAACCATCGCATTTCTGGGGTTTATAGACACAAACCCTCGATTTTTTTCCCTCCAATTCGTGCAAATTCATTTCCCCAGAAGGTGGGAAAAATAAATTTGGGAGAAAGAAAAAAAAAAATTTACAATAAATATATTTCTGCATGGAGGATCTTGCCCAAAAAAATCAGATTTTCAAAAAATTGGGGGAAATTATAATTTTGCATCCATGAAAAATTGATTGACATCAGGATCTGGGATACCAGGGAACAATAGAAAGATTTTATTCCTGGGTTGTGGATGTAAGGACTTGAAGGGGTGCTTTCCCCATGGAGAAGAGTCCTGAGGATGCTGGATTGGGATGAGCCAAGAGCTGGTGCCCAGGTGGAACGAGGGCCTGAGGTGCTCAGACACGTGGCTATTATAAATAGAAATAAAATATTTATTATATATTAATATGTAGGATGATTTGGGTGGGGTTTGCATTAAGAAACTGCAAAATTAGGCATAAATCTATCTATTCAGAGGTTAATTGGGAATTTTTCACAAGAAAGCCACAATAAAATACATGTATGGAGATTCCGGGGTCTTTTTTGCACTAAAAATCTGAAAAAATATAAATATATATTTTCAAATATATCTAAGGTGGGTTGAGGTCGTTTTTCTGCTAGGAAGTTGCAAAAATAGATGAAAAATAAATTTTGAGGGTAATTTTGGATTAGAAAAGCCGTGGAAGTCTATCTAAGAAACATATATGGGGAATTTGAGAGTCCTTTTTGCACTAGAAAACTGTAAAATTATGAACGAATAGAGAGGGTTTGTGGTGGGTTTTGCAGCAGAAGGCCACAAAATTATACATAAATGTAAATATATTGAGGGTTTGAGGTATTTTTTATATTAGGAAGACACAAAAATGTATAAAAAATAATTATATATGGGGGGCTGGGGCCTTTTTTCCTAGAAAGTTGCAAACTTATATCTGTGTTTAATATATGAGATAAAAATAACGCTAATATGTCATATAAACATAAAATTAATAATAAGATAAATATAATATTATTTCACTGGGTTATGTGGCACAATAAATATATGGCAATATAGTATAATGTGATATAATAATATAATATGGGATAATAAAGATAATACAGATACAAGATATAAGATACAACAAACATTTAAGATGTAATATAGAATAATAGAATATAATAAAATCGAATGAAATAATTATCCATATTTCAATATTAATGTAATATTATCTAAAGATGACTAAAATAAACAGAATTAATAAAATATACTCAATAAATGGTCCCAAAACTCCATATTTTAATCCTTTAAATCTCATAGAAAAAACTCTTCATTCTTTAGTCTCTTTTCCCAAGGGAAAGTGGAGCACAAACTCCCAGCTGGAGAGAAGGGTGAGCCTGAAACACCAACAGCACCAGATCTGAGCCCTCACATCCCTGGAGGAAAGGATTTTTGGGGTGGATTTTCCATCATTTTTTTCAATGTTTCCCCTTTAAATGCCCGTGATGGGGAGAAACTGTGATTGTTTGGTGCATACTTCCCATAATTTTTCCAGAATTTCACCCTTTGACTTCCACCAGTCGGGGGAAATGCGACTTTTTGGGGTGGATTTTCCATCCCTTAGGGCAGCTGGATCCGTGGAATCCCCAGCCTGGAGAGAGGCTGGGACCACACAATCTCGTGACACTCACGGAACCCTGAGCCCTTAAATCCTGCTGGAACACTGGAATTGTGATATTTTAGGGAGAATTTTCCACAATTTCCCCTTTAAATAACACTGAGGAGGAAACTGTGAGTTTTTTGGTCAAGATTGCCCAAATTTTTTTCCGAAATTTCCCCCTTGGATCCCACTGAGGAGGGAAATTGTGACATTTTAGAGTGGATTTTCCATAGTTTTTCCAGAATTTCCCCCCTTAGATACCACCGAGAAGGGAAATCGTGACTCTTGAGGGCAAATTCTCAAAGTTTTACCCAAATTCCCCTCTTTAACTCCACCAAGGGGAGGAACTGTGATTTCTGGGGGAGGATTTTCCATCGTTTGAGATGGAAATCCACAGATGAAGGATTTTTGGGATGCATCCACCAGCTGTGGGTACCACAGGGGATGTGGGCAGGGATGCAGGAACTGCAGCATCCTCTCAAATCCCCAAATCCGCCTTTTTTTTAAGGAAAACCCTTTTCTCACAAGTTGAATCCACGATGGAATTTTTTCCCAGGTATTTTTGGGCTCCGATTCCCCTCCCAGGGAGATGCTGGGGGCTCAGTGCCTGCGTGGGTTGTTTTCCTCTTCCCGGAACAGCTGGAGAACAAACTAAAAAAATAATAAAATAAAAAGTAATCAAATCGAGCCCGGCTGGGGCCATTCCCGGGGCAGGAAAATTCCAGAAAGGTGGGAAAAAAACCGTGTTTATTTAATTTAGGAAACGCAAAGAAACCCCTCCCCGTGCTATTGGCGGCGGGATGTGGCTTTGTGGGGGGAACAAAGGGCCGGGAACCCCCGCGGGGAGGAGGAAGAGGAGGAGGAGGAGGAGGAAAAGGAGGAAAAGAGGAGGAGGAAGAAGAGGAGGAAGAAGAGCAGGAGGAAGTGTGAGCGCTCCGCATCCGCTCCAGCGCCGAGTCCTTCCCTCCCCGGAATTCCCTTCCCGGCACAGAGACGTCCTGGGAGCGCGGGGGGGGAAAATAATAAATCCAATTAATGGAATCCTTGTGTTTTACACCTGGGGTTTTAATGAGCTCGGATTTGGGATTGTTGTAATTCAGTTTTTAATGTTACTTATTTTCTATATTTTTATTTAAATATGCTTCGGGTTTATTGTTATTTTTATATTTTTTTAGCTTCGTATTATTTTAATTTTGGTATTTTATTTTTAATAATTTTTAATATTATTTTAATTTTTATTAGTTTGTTAATATTCGTTTATTTCTCATTCATTTCATATATTTTTTCTAGATTTTTATTAATTTATAATATTTTTCTATTCTCTTTTTATTATTTTTATATTCTTTTATTTTGCATAATTCATTTTTATATTCTTTTGACCTTAATTCATCGTTTTTATTATTTTACTTTTCTATTTTTTATTTTTATACTATTTTATTCCTATATTCTTCTCATTTTTATGTTCTTTTCTGTTTTCATTCTTTTCCTTTTTTATCCATTTTACTACTTTATTTGTGCACTTTCATTTGTAATGAATTTATTATCACTTTAGTCTGCATTATTTTTAGTTTATATTATTTTATTATTCATTTTTAATTATTTTCTATTATTTTTCTTCTTCCTTTAGTTTCTTTTTGCATCCAGGTGATTTTATCCTTCTTCTTCTAGCTTTATTTTCCCACTATTTAATTTTTCTATTCTTTCTCTCACTATTCCCATTTTTACCCTCCTGCATTTATTCCTTTTTTCCTTTTTTTTCTCTTATTTTAATTTCCCTGTGTTACCTTTTACACTATTTGACTTCCACATAATTTTACCTCTCTATTCCTTCATTTTCAGATTATTTATTATCTTTTCCCCTTTATCCTGCCACTAAAACACTAAATTTTACCTTTTTCCAACCATTTTTCAGGACATCCATCTTTAAAGGGGCATTTTCCATCTGCCACCTCTGCTCCTGGAGATTTTACCTTCTGAGTGTAACCAAATAGGGGCGAAATCCAGTTAAAAACCTGCTTAAACCAGTAAATTAAACAGTTCTCGAGTAATTAAAATTACCATTGATTAATTGTTGTTGTTGGTTATTATTATTATTACTTCAGAGAGTGGATCCCAGTGATGGGGATGGAAAGCAAAGGGTTTTGGGGGGCACGAGAAGGGGATGGCTACTTTAGGTTGGGTTTATCTTTGGGCTGGCTTTATCTTTGGGCTGGGTTTATCTTTGGGCCAGATGAAAAATCCTGGGGGCTGCAGAGATGGAGCTGTGTGGGGACCCCCCCCCAGATTTATTGTGCTGTAAAAATCAGTTTATTGGGGAATGTGGGACTGGGAAAAGATGCTTGGGGAGACTCAGTGGTGCCGAACCCCCAAATCCTGCGGGGGGGCCCTGAGGTGGAAAGTGGGGTCCCCTGGGGGAGGAACTGGCTGGGCAGGGCGCACCCCACGCTGCTGAAATGAGTGTTGTGGGGGATCCCACACCTCCAAAATTGGTTTATTGGGGGTCACAGAGCTGCACTCTGTGTTTTGGGGATCCTCACAATGCCAAAAACAATAGGTTTTGTGGGGAACCTCAAGAGTGCAAAATTGGGTCCCTGGAGAGACACAGAAATGTGTCAAATGCTGCAAAAATCAACCTTTTTGGGGGGATCCCAACACTGCAAAAAAGAGTCTTTTGGGGGACCCCAAGAGTGAAAACTGGGATTCTTGGGGACCCCGTGCTGCAGAAATGGATTTTTTAGGGGAGATCCCAATGCTGTAAAATGAGATCTTGTTGGAGACCCTGTACTGGAAAAATGAGGTCTTTTGGGGAGCTCCGAGAGTGCAAAAAAAGGATCTTTTGGGGGACTCCATAGTCCAAAATGTATCTTTTTGGCAGGGATCCCCCACTCTGAAAATTGGGCTTTTGGAGGCCCCAAAAGTGTAAAATTGGTGTTTTGGGGAACCCCAATCCTACGGGGGACCCCCAGCGGGGGATTCTGGGCTGCAAAAATTTTGGGGGGGATCCCAATGCTCCAAAAATTGCTTTCCTGCAGGACCCCACCCCAAAAATGGGTTCACTGGGGGACCTCGCCCTACAATCCCCCCATTGCAATTTCATGTGTTTAACTCCGGGGAGGGAACCCCTAAATTCCAGTTTTGGGTCATCAAGCAGATTTTGGGGCACATCCAGTCCTGACAAAACCTGTTCTGCTCCAAGCAGGGATTTTTGCTGCTTTTTCCGCAGGTTTTTGCTGCAATTGGAGCGCGGGGCTCAAGGAATTAGGGGATTATCCAGGGAAATCTCACCCCTGAGCCCCAGGGGTTGCTGCCAGCACCATCATTTCCCAAAACTCAGCTTTGGGAAGGGTGATGTCCATTTGGGGGTCAAGGGCAATTCCCACAGGAGGCTGGGTGGGAATTCCATGCAGGATCTGGGACCCTTGGACCCCGACATGCAAATCTGGGGGGCATTTTCTTAAATCTGGGGGGCATTTGTGGAAATTTGGGGCCACTCTTGGAAACCAGGACCCCACTGGTGCAAACACTGAGCCCCATCTCGGGAATTTGGGGTGTTTTTCCTGGAATTTGGGGGGGTTGCTGCAAACCTGGGGCCCCTTTTTGGGAACCTGGGATGCCTTTTAGGGAATCTGGGATCACTTTAGGGAATCTTTGGAACTTTTCTTAAGTTTGGGGGCCCTTTTAGTGAATCAGGGCTCCTTTATTTTTAAGACTGGGACGCTCTTTTAGGAACCTGGGACCCCTTTTAGGGAATCCAGTATCCCTTTTAGGAAACCTGAGGTGTCTTTCTTCAACCCTGGAACCTCATTGCCCAAATCAAAATCACTTTTGCAAGCACAGAACCCCATTTTGGGAACTTGGAGCAACTTTTCTTAAAACCAAGGAGGTTTATTTGATATCAAGGTTCATTTTCTGAAACCTGGGACCCCTTTTGTGCAAACCTGGGACCTCGTTTTTCCAATCTGGAACCCCTTTGTGCAACCCTGGTGTCCATTTCTGCAAATCTGGGAACAGTTTTTGCAAGCCTTGTACCTATTTTTGGGAACCTGGGGACAGTCCTTAAATCTGGGGGGGCTTCTTTGGAAATCAGGGCTCCTCTTCTTAAGCCTGGGGGGATTTTTGTTAACCCTGAGATCCCTTTTTGCAAACCTGGGACCCCATTTTTGGACCCCGAGGTGCCTTTTCTTAAATCTGGGGTGGCTTTTTCCGAGTCTGGGACACTTTTTTGCAAACCTGAGAGCTCCTTTTGCAAATTTACCACCTCGTTTTGCAAACTTGGGGTGCCTTTTTCCAAACATGGAGCCTCCTGCATCCAAACCTGAAGAAGAGTCCCTGGCCACAAAAGAAAGGGGGTTTGAGGGCATCTTAACAGATAAAATAGGAATTAATTTATGTTTAATGCTTTGCTTAAACTCAAAAGGCTGCGACTTCTCATTACTTATCTCTAGGAGCTCAAATTTACCTCGGAAAATTAAAACTTTGATGGATTTTTAGCGTTCACTCCTGTTCCTGGAGATTCTGTCTCATATGTGGGTGGATTTTTAGCATTCACTCCCATCCCCAGACCTGCTTTCTGATTTCCAGGCAGGAACAAACCCTTATTTCCCCTTACACCCCCTAAAACTGAGCCTAAAAGCTGCAGGAGGCTGATTGAGGGCAGCGTTAGGGATCGAGGTTCCCATAAACCTGGCCGTGGGATTTGGGGGCACGTGCCCCAGCAGGAAATATTTTCAGGCATCGATAGTTAAATTTCACTGTTTAATTAATAATGGGGCTATTCTTTGTTAGGAGCTGGTGGGGGATTACGCTGGAGGCAGCTGAGCTCGAGGCTGGATTCTCCTTTTCCAAGTCAGCTCTTTGGATGGGAAAAGGGGTTGTAAATTTATATATTTATATTTTATGGAAATGTATATATAACTCTCCCTTGCTCTCTCTCTCTGTATATAGGTATAAAATATGTAAATATTAATATACAAAATACAATTTGTAAGTCATATATAATATGTATTTTCTGTAATTTTACTCACATAGGAATTAATACATAAAAACATAAATAAATTTACATTTTCATATGGAGAGATTATATATATAATTTGCAATCTGTGGGATAGCTCCGCCTGGAGGATTTAAACCTCCCCTCCCTAGGACTACAAAAAACATAAACACCCAAAAATCTCCTTTTCTTCTTCATTTGAAACATCAAGGTGAACCCAGCCCGTTGGGCATCTCCCCCCTCCGCGTATTCCCAACGTGGGGATGTTAATCCGTGCTGAATCGCCTCCCAGAAAACTCTGCCGGGAAGGATTTGGGGGGAAGAGGCCCTCAGAGAACACATTTGCCGTGGATTTTCATGCCAGGCCAGATTGGGAGGCGCCGGTGCCGCTCCAACCCTCGCTGAGCTGGACGTGCCATAGGATGGGAGTGGGGCTTTATTTACATTAAATTTCTCCTGCTGGTGCAAAGGCCTGGAAAATCCAACGCGACAGCTCCTCCAGCGTCTTTGGCCTCTTTCCGACCTGTTGAGCCGAAATAATTCCCTGGGGTTTTGTTCGAGGTTACCCCAGCTACAAAATGCAAAGAAGGGAAGGAGGCTGAAAATGGGGGAATTTGGGGATCCCCAGGGTTGTGTTCCCCCAGGCTGTGGAAATGGTGTTTTGGAGTCTGGGACTGAGGTAAATTCGGATTTCCCTAGAATAGAATCCCAGTCTGGTTTTGGGTGGGGAGGGACCTCAAACTCCTCTCATTCCACCCCTGCCATGGGCACAGACACCTTCCACTGTCTCTGTGGTGCATAGAATGAAGAGAAAAGGGTCCAAGCTCTAAAATTCAGAAAGCTTCATTTTTCAAGGATCCATTCCTTTTTGTAGGGTCTTTCACTGCTCGATTGTCTAAATGACACAAGGCCTCTCGACCACCAGTGGAGGAGATAGAGAGAGCATATTTCGAAAACACACACAAGAAAATAACAAACTAAAGTGAAAAACAGCACCTGTTACTTTGAGAGCAAGAGATGCTTACGAAACCTCTATCAATCTTTTCCTGAGAGAGAGAAATGCCTACAAAACTGTTCTCTTTAAAAAGTAAGATGTTTTTCCTTGGGAAGATTCAGGCCTGCTGCTGGATTTCTCTAAGATCCACTAAATGTCAGCCCCACCATCCCAGGGTGCTCCAGCCTGGCCTTGGGCACTTCCAGGGACGGGGCACCAAGGATTGGCTCTGTCCAGCTGGGAACTCCCTCCTCTTCCTCACCACAGCCCAGCCCAGCTCCCCCACATCTCCCAATGGGTGTTGGCCTGGGAATCTTGGTGACCCTGCATTGGTCCTTCTCCGATTTCACTTGTCCTGGGAGGGTCCCTGCTGGCCACAATGTCCCAAGAAGGTGACACCAACCCAAGGCCTGAATGTCTCGACCAGCCACGCTGTTAACGTCTCATTCCTCAGGAAGTTCTGGCACCTTCCCTGTGGCTTCTCCTGCTCGGAGGAAACAGTCTGGTTGTTATCCCAACTTCTCCCCTCTCCTCCCTCTCCCCGGAGCAGCGTGGTCCATCCAACCCTACATTACTCACCTCTTCAACTGGGGAGAGCAGGAACTCCAGGGTGACTCAAAAGGAAGCAAAAACTCTCTTTCAAAGGATGGGAAAAGGAAGAAGCCAAGGGGTAGATAAATAATCGCAGGCCGGGAAAGAAAAGAGGGAGGATGTGACCCCATGGGATCCATGGTGGGAATAGGATCTCACCTGGGACCACGAGTCCAGCCTGGGCAGCTCCTGGTGTGAACAAGAGGTGAAGGTCTTGGGGAGGGCAGGGGATGAAGGTCCTGCAAGAGGAGCAACAAGGCTGGGCTGGAGAATCAGAGCCAGGAAAAGGAGGAGCTGCAGCAAACACTGCTGATTAGGCCAAGGTGGAGATGTCCATTCCTTTGGAACTTTTCACGTTCCTGGCTCTTGCTTGCACACAATGTGGGGAGGGTGGGGAGGCTTCGTGGCCCATGTGGGTTTAATATCAGCCAGAAAGCAAAGCTGGAGGAGGAGCTCGAGCAGGACCAGGTCAGCTCTGGGCAAAATGAGGGAGAAGAGTTGATCCCAGAGGAGCCAAGGCAGCTCATGGTCCCCACATCCAGTGAGAAAGCAAAGAGGAGGGTTTGAGCTGGTGAAAGTTTTTGCGTCAGTGACCTCAAAGTGCCTCAGAATTGTCTGGCTGTAGAGGCTGGGGAGGCTGAAGAGGATGGAGAGGATGGAGAGGCTGGAGAGGCTGGAGAGGCTGGAGATGCCCTGTCCCAGCTTCACCCCATGCCAGAGGAGATATGGGAAGAATATCAGAGCATCATCCACGAACCTCTCAGAGTGGGGAGCCTAAACTTTGTATTTATTTGGGGTCAGGTGCATGTGGGTAGAGCAGCTGTAGGCGACACCACACTTTTTTTGCCCCAAAATCACCAGAAGTGCCCCAAACGCAACATGGAATCAGGCTGGAGGCACCTTGGGATTTCATCACATTCCAAGACTCAGTATTTGGTCAAAAGAGACCAATTTCCAGCCAAGTTTGTCCTCAGGGTGCCGACACCAGCCTGAAGAGCCCAGGGAGCCCAGCTCATGTCCCAAAGCCCCCGTGACTGCCAGAATCCACTCCCTGCCAGTCCGGGTGATGCAGAGCCTCAATCACTCCCACCATAAACAACCCTGAGCTCACCCTGCCTGTTCTTCCCTGCCAGCACTCCCCAGATCCAAGCGGATCCCTTCCAGTGGGTGGTGGGACCATTCCAGGGATTAACTGAAGAGAAGTTCCCAATAATGGGCAACCCTATCACGTCTGGAGCATCTTCATCAGAGGCAGTCTTGGTGTGCAAAGATTTTGGAGGTGATCGTGCCCAAATTATGGATGGATCAGTGTGGGGATGGGGCTCTCCAGCACATCCCAAAAGCAGGATGGCCAAGAAAATGTCTGGGCTGCTTCAAATGGTCCCAATTAATTGTTAGTCAGCGGCAGCACTTCATCCCTGCTCAAGAAAATTGAATTTTTGCAAATTTTGGTGCTTAATTGAGGAAAACACCTCCCCGGGAGATTCCCAAGAGCCTGGGAAGGGACTGGGAAGCGTCTCCAGCAGCACCAAAGCATCACCACGTGTCCCAAGCCATGGTGAGGAGCGTGGAGAAGGCATCAGATCGCTGCTCCCTGCTGGTGTGGAGGGATAAACACCCTGGATCTACAGGAAAAACCCACGGATCCATTTACCTCCCAAAAAAATGCTGATCCACCGAGGGTGTGGTGGGTTTGCAGCTTTAAATCCTCATCACAAGCACAAGCAGCATTTTGCTGTAAGCGGGTGAGGTTTCCCTGCATTTTCTCCTCCTTGGGTGAATCTGGAGGACACTCCTGGCTGGAGGGAAGCAGACCAGATGAGTTTCCCAGGATTTACCAGTGATAACATCTTTTCCCCCTCCTAGGAGCACTCAAAATACCAGGAGCAGGTTCTCCAGGAGGTTTCTCCAAGGGTACAAACCCACGCCGGAGGTTCCCACGCACCCACGGGTGACTGGACTGGTTGTGGGGTTGGGTGAATCACCAACGTGGGTGAAAATCCTCTGACCCGACTCCTCTTCCCTTATTTAGGATCACAGGGATGAAACCAAGAGGTTGGGATGGGCTGGAAACCTCTCAGACCAGTTGTGCAACGTCTTTTCCAACCCCATCCCAAAGCCATCCCTCTGGGTTTTCATCTCAGCATCTTGCTCTGAGATTTGGGATTGCAAAGAGGCAAATCTCCAGCAAAAGGAGTTTCTATCCCTGATCCGTTGCAATTTGGGCCTTAATGCATGTAATTTTTCACGGGGTGATGCTGAACATCCTCCCCTGTGCAAAATGGGAACCAATAACACCCTCAGATCCCACCATAAATAGAGAAAAGCTCCAAAGGAAAGTGAAATTCCACCAGTAGAGTAGCCCCAGTAAGAGAAAAAAACCCAGAAATATGGAATATTTGCAGCTCTCCAACTCAAATCCATGTAAATTTGTTTAATTGCTATGGGATTGCTCATCCAACAGGTCTAGGGTGGGATTGTCTTAACATTTTCATGGAATACACGTTGGGAATGAGATGATCTGGGCAGGTGTAGGGGATTTCCTCTCTCTGTTACAAATCCATGACGGAGGCTGAAAGAAGCCCCAAATTCACCCAAAATGATAAAGATGTGAATAATTCCCTTCCATTTGTGCATATATTTATTTATTACTTTAATTTCTCTCCCACTCCAACTGCAAACCCGTTGTAAACCCATTGTAAGGCTAAGGCAAGTCTGTCACAAGCCTGCTGCAGACACTCGCTCACCCTTCCAAGCCCTCTGCAGGCCTACCCCGAGCCCTTTGTAACTCCCTCGCAAGCTCATTGCTGCCTGTGGTAACCTTGTTGCGAGACTGTTGCAAACTTATTGTAAACCTGCTACAAGCCCCTGGCAAGCCTGTTGCTGGCCCAGTGTAAATGCATTACAAGCCCATCGCAAAGGCCCTCACAAGCTCATTCCCAGCCCGCCCCAAGCCCGTTGTAAGCACGTTGTAAGCACGTTGTAAGCCCATCTCCAGTCCCTCGCGATCCCAGCAGCGAGGGAAGGAGGAAGCCTGGAAGCAAGGCTGGGATCAAAGGAACCCTGCTGCTCCCAACCTCCCCCGGCTGATTTCCCAGCCTGGACTCCCCTCCCCTCTGGTTCCAGTTACTCAGAGGCTCCAGGGCTTCCGTCACGGCTCCGTCCCGCGCGTCACCACCAGGAGCCCTTCGGATCCTCCTCCCCGCGGCCGCGGGGATTTTCCATCCTCCCGTGGCTCCAGGGCGATCTTTGATCTCCCACCCGGGCAGCTGCTTCTCCTTACATCGCGGAGGGCGAGGCCCAGGGTGGGCTGGGATGGGCTGGAATCCTGCGGCAGCCCTGGGAGAGCGGCAGCGGCACAGCCGGGAGGCTCCCCAGGATGAGGGACAAATGTCAGGACTGGGGTTTGGGTTCCTGGGGTGTGCCCCTGCGGAGAGCAGGCGCTGCGAGCCCATTGCAAACCCATCGCAAACCAATTGCAAGTCCATTGCAAGCCCATTGTAAACTCCGTGCAAGCCCATTGCAAGCCCTTTGCGTGGCAGTCACAGGCCTGTTGCAAACCCCTCGTAAGCCTATGGCAAGTCTGTTGCAAGCTCATTGCAAGGCTGCTACAAGCCCCTTGCAAATCCCTTTCGAGTCCTACTGCAAACCCCTCACAAAACCTGGAGGCCCATTGCAAACTCCTGGGGAACCTTGAAAGCCCATTTCAAACCTTCTGCAAACCCATCGTAAACTTCTTGCAAGATCAGTGCAAACTCATTGCAAGACCATTGCAAACTCCTCGCAGCCCATTGCAAGCCTTGTTGCAAGCTCCTTTTAAGCCCATCGTGGACCCATTGCAAGCCCTTTGCAAGCTCTTTGCTGTTTCTTTGGGGACCTTTGAAGTCCATTTCAAACCACCAATTGTAAACTAATTGCAAACCCATTGCAAACCTGTTTCAGTCCCATTGCAACAGCATTGTGTAAACAGCATTGCAAACCTGTTGCAAGCCTGTTGCAGGTGCATTGCAAGCTCACAGTAAGACAAGCTCTCACCTCTCTTTGTTCTCGTCTCCCATTTGCAGAAGCCCCCCCCAGCCCCCACTCCCCGATCTGCATCTCCCGTTAAATTTTCTTTAATGAATTTTTTCCCGTTGGAAGAACGAGGGATGGAGGGAGGGAGGGAGGGAACACATCCCATCCCTGCCGCCCCCCTCGCCCCCCGCCGCCGCGCCGGGGCATCACCCCGGTGCTCCCGGCCCCGCCGGCTCAGCAGAAGCCGCCGCCGGGCTCGTCGGGCCCCTTGGCTTCGTTAGGGCTCATTAACGAAGAGCCCGTCTCGCTTTTCCAAGCTGTCAGGGCCCATTACCGTCCGGGACCCCTCGGCCCCGTCCCGCGGGCTGGGAACGGGACGGCAGCGGGAGGATCAAAGGCCACGGGTGTCCCGCTCCAGCGGGGCAGAATAATTTAATAGAGAAGCTGATAATTTATTTTTACAAGGGGTTTTTTCTTGCTCTTACGAGGTTTTCTTATTTTCTTTGCAATTACCAGTCTCGATTCAGCCCGTAAATCTCCCTGCCAGCCCTGTCCGCTCCCATTCCACCTCCACCACCAGGAAAACTGGGGTGTTTTTTTTAATTAAGCTCCAAAAGTTTTGGCAAATTCCACTTTTCTCTTTCCAGGGAAATTAAGATTTACTGGAAAGGCCGGGATGGGCGAGAGGGAGGTGGCAGGATGCCGGTGTGTTACCACTGCTCTCTGCTGGACCTGCTGCATTTCCCACAACCGGAGCCAGACGCTTCCCGGCTGGAGCAGGGGAGGAGGAGGAGGAGGAGGAGGAGGAGAAAGAAGGATGGTGCTGGGGCAACACCATCCTAAGCATCCCCAGCCAGGGAAAAGCATCCCCCAGGCGATGGGGGAGATCCATGGCTCTGGGGACAGTTCTACCGCGTCCAGAGATGCCACCCTGTTCTTGGCATTGCCACCCTCTCCCCAACATTTCCACCCTCTGCACAGACTTTTCAGCCTTTGCCCAGAACTGCCACCCTCTCCCTGGCTTTGCCACNCGCCCCCCGCCGCCGCGCCGGGGCATCACCCCGGTGCTCCCGGCCCCGCCGGCTCAGCAGAAGCCGCCGCCGGGCTCGTCGGGCCCCTTGGCTTCGTTAGGGCTCATTAACGAAGAGCCCGTCTCGCTTTTCCAAGCTGTCAGGGCCCATTACCGTCCGGGACCCCTCGGCCCCGTCCCGCGGGCTGGGAACGGGACGGCAGCGGGAGGATCAAAGGCCACGGGTGTCCCGCTCCAGCGGGGCAGAATAATTTAATAGAGAAGCTGATAATTTATTTTTACAAGGGGTTTTTTCTTGCTCTTACGAGGTTTTCTTATTTTCTTTGCAATTACCAGTCTCGATTCAGCCCGTAAATCTCCCTGCCAGCCCTGTCCGCTCCCATTCCACCTCCACCACCAGGAAAACTGGGGTGTTTTTTTTAATTAAGCTCCAAAAGTTTTGGCAAATTCCACTTTTCTCTTTCCAGGGAAATTAAGATTTACTGGAAAGGCCGGGATGGGCGAGAGGGAGGTGGCAGGATGCCGGTGTGTTACCACTGCTCTCTGCTGGACCTGCTGCATTTCCCACAACCGGAGCCAGACGCTTCCCGGCTGGAGCAGGGGAGGAGGAGGAGGAGGAGGAGGAGGAGAAAGAAGGATGGTGCTGGGGCAACACCATCCTAAGCATCCCCAGCCAGGGAAAAGCATCCCCCAGGCGATGGGGGAGATCCATGGCTCTGGGGACAGTTCTACCGCGTCCAGAGATGCCACCCTGTTCTTGGCATTGCCACCCTCTCCCCAACATTTCCACCCTCTGCACAGACTTTTCAGCCTTTGCCCAGAACTGCCACCCTCTCCCTGGCTTTGCCACTCCTTCCCCATAATTTCCATCCTTTCCCTAAAATTTCCATCCCCTCCCCAGCATTGCCACCCTCTCCTTGGCATTACCACCCTCTCCTCAACATTCCCACCCTCTCCTCAGCATTCCCACCCCCTCCCCTGCATTCCCACCCTCTCCCTGGTTTCCTGTGTGTTCCTGTGCTCCGACTCCACCGGGGAAGGTTTATTTGTGCTTAGGAAATCCAGAGGACTGCACTGGGTGCACTGGGAGCAGATTCACAGGGTGAGAGGGTCCAGCTCAACTGGAGCTGGGATTTCTCTGGGAGTCTGGGTCCAAGGGAAAATCCCTCAAGAGAAAATCCCTCAAATGCAAATTCCTCATGTCTGTGAACTCCGGGGCCTCTCTGGGGCCTCAGTGGGGCCTCAAGGGGTGCTCTACAGTGCAGCATCTGGGGAGCAACAGGGCCTGCAATATTTAATGCCCCAGCCCTAAATGCCCCAGAGCTAAACACCCTCATGTTTAGTGCCCCATCCCTAAACACCTCAGCGTTAAATGCCCCAACACCAAAAACCCTCAAGCTAAACATCCTGACATTTAATGCCCCAACCCTAAATACCCCAGAGCAATGCCCCAGTTTTTAGTACCCTGACGCTGCATACCCCAGAGCTGAACGTCCCCACGTTTAATGATCCAGAGCTAAACACCCCAATGTTCAACGCCCCAACACTAAATACCCCAGAGACAAACACCCCCAAGTTTTGTGACTCAGAGCTAAACTCCCCAATGTTCAATGCCCCAGTGACATATGTCCCAACCTTAAATACCCCAGAGCTAAACACCCTGATATTTAATGTCCCAGAGCTAAACACTAAATGTTTGATATGCCAGAGCTAAATTCCCCAGTGTCAAATCCTCCAATCCTAAATAACCCAGATCTAAACACCCCCGTGTTTAATGCCCCAGAGCCAAATTCATTAATGTTTTAAGCATTGATCTAAATGCCCCAGAGCTGAATATCCTGATGACAAATTCCCCAGGGACTAAATGCCCCAACACGAAACACCCCAGAACTCAATGCACTGATGTTTAATGTGCCAACATTAAATATCCTGGAGCCAAGTGCCCAGATGCCAAATTCCCCAGGCCCTGAATTCCTTAGGCACCAAATTCCCCGGAGCTGAATGCCCTGGAGTTTAATGCACCAACACTAAATACCCTGGAGCCAAAAGCCTCGGTGCCAAATTCCTCAGGCACTAAATTCCCTGGATGCTAAATGCCCCAACGCTAAATTCCCCGGAGCTAAATGTCCCCGTGTTTAATGCCCCAGAGCTAAATACCCCAACGCTAAATTCCTCAGGCACTAAATATTCGGGGAAATAAATTCCTCAGGCACTAAATATTCGGGGAAAGAAATTCCTCAGGCACTAAATATTCGGGGAAAGAAATTCCTCAGGCACTAAATATTCGGGGAAATAAATTCCTCAGGCACTAAATATTCCAGGAAATAAATTCCCCGGAGTTCAGTGCCCCAGTAGCTTTCGGCTCATCCTGCTTTAAACACAGCAGTAAAATAATTCCCATCGCAACCAAAAGCAGCGGCTCCATTTTGGGATATCCCCCCCATCCCAGAGTTTAATCCATTTCCAAACTAACTAATTAAACCAAATTAACTGGTTTAATTAACCCAGCGATGGTGCAGGGTTAAAGCTCTGCAAGGCAGTGGATGCCCAGGGCCGATTTGGCACCCGGCAGGATTCCAGCAGGGAAACGCTGAATTCCTGGATGGATCCCCTAGGATAACCAGGAGCTGTTCATTTTTAATGCTGGCAAATCAAGGATTTTAGCTGCACGGAAACGAATGGATTCCCCAAAACTGCTCGTGCTGCCGGGGTTGGGTGGTTCGGGACGGATGGTGGGGCCGGAGCTGACACCAAGTGGATGGAAATGGCAATTCCTGCTCTGGGAGCAGAAAACAGAAGATTTGGGGGGAAAACAAGAGGGAACCGCAGGGGGAAAAAAAAAATCCAAAACACTCTAAGACCAGGGAAAAAAAGTGCAAAAAAGGCAATTTGGGCCTCAGAAAAAGTCGGAATTTGGCCCCCCCAAAAAGACCTTTGTACCCCAAAAACCCCTTCTTTTTTTCAGAAAGGGCATTTTTTCTTCAAAAAGAGCCTTTTCTTTCCTCCAAAAGCAGCCTTTTTTTGAGGAGAAAGGCCTTTCTTTTCAAAAAAAGGCACATTTTCCCCTCAGAAAAGCACCTCTTTTTCCTCAAAGAACCAGTTTTATTCTAAAAAGTCCTTTTCCTGTAAAGAAAAGAAGGCCTTTTTTGCAAAAAAAAAAAAAAAACCACCAAAACTTTTTACCCCAAAGTTTCATTTTTCTCGAAAAACCATTTTCTTTTCAAAGAAAAAGCACTTTTCCCCCAGTTCTTCCCATTAAAGCCTTTTTTGGCTTTATTTTTCTCACCAAAACTCACTTTTTTGTCTCCAAAAAGACTTTTTATCCCCAAAAAACCTATTTTATTTAAAAAATTCTACCTTTTTCCCAAAATGCTTTATTTTCCCCAAAAGCACCTTTTTTTCTCAAGAAAAAGACGTTTTTTTCTCTCATGAAAAGCATCTTTTCCAAAAAAGCTCCTTATTTCCCCAAATAAACCCTGTTTTCCCAAACCCATTTTTTCCTGTAGAATGTAGAGAATTTCTTTGTAGAGCTCTAAAGCCCATTTCCCACCTTTTCCTGTAAAAATAGGCTATTTTGTTTTTTAAAAAGGACTTTTTTTCCCCAAAAACCTGTTTTTTCAGAAAAAAAAGCCTTTTTTTCCCCAAAGCTTTTTCTTAACAAAGCCCACTTAAAAAAAAAAAAAGCAAAAACCCCCCAAAAACAAAAAAAAAGAAAAAACAAAGACAAACAAAAAAAACCCAACCTTTTTTCTCTCAAAAAAGTGCCTTTTTCTAAAAAAAAAATAGCCTTATTTTCAAAAAAAAAAAAAAATCATTTTCTTTTTCCCAAACTCTCTTTTTCCCCACCCAGAGGTTTTTTTTTAAAATGGACCTTTTTCAAGGAAAAATCCCAATTTTTTCCCCAAAACCTTTTTTTTCCATGGAGGGGAGAAAAAAAAAAAAAACCTAAAACCACCAAACCAATGACTTTTTTTTTTTTTTTTTTCCAAAAAGCCTTTTTGCAAAAAAACAAAAAAACAAACAAAAAAAAAAAA
>VZTN01026420.1:927-24274 GCA_013400515.1 Erpornis zantholeuca
AGGACTTCAGCACTCTGAAGATCCTCTTTCTCTTCAGAGAGCAGCACAACTAGATCTGTGGAGTTAGCTGGGAAACATTTCTTCTAGTCCTTTTTCCTGTATGTTCTAAACAAAAGGTCTGCTTGGTACAGTTTTAGACTTTCAAGGCTTCCTTTAACTGTAGCTAACACAAGTTATTTGGGCTCATAAATTTTGATTCTTTTTAGGGGTTTATGACTCCCAGAAATGTGTATGGAAGCAATTTGGTGAGTAGAAATAAGATCAGTTCTCCTTGTCCCTTCATAAGGACATGTTCTTGAAAGAACACGTAGTAATTCTATCAACTAGACCAAGGATGTAAACACCTGGTTTGATACCACTCCATTAGAAAGTAACATGGGTATGAAGTATGATCCAGCTGTCTTGGAGTTTTCTGTGCTCAGATTATCTGACTTCAGTTTTAGATATGGTCATGGATTAAAAACTGATAGATATAATTCAGCTTCTTCAGTTGCAGTATTCAGCATATCAAACTGGGTTTAAGGGCCAATGCCTTCCAAAGAAGATATCTTTCCTTTTTTTTCCTTTTTGTACTTTTTTTTTTCTTTTTTTTTCATCATTTGATGAACCTTGACTCAGGTCAGTTATTTACTTGGTGTATATTTCTTATTTAGTTTTCATTTGGTATTAGTTCCTGCTAATCTGGAAAAGAGCATAACAATAGGCAAATGTAATTTGCTTATTTGGGCAAACAGGAGGTTAGTGAGTAAAGTAATGTTGGCATGGGAGAGTTCTCAAGTGTAATGACTCAGTATTAATTTAAAAACAGACTTAGAGAGTGGTCAGTTTACAGTTTATAATCTATCTGAATAGATGGGCCTGCAAACCTGCACTACTTCTGCTGTGTTTTTCAAAAAAGTGGTTTGTCCTTGAATATAGTAAAAGGGCAAATCCTGGCTGTAGCCCATCTAGAATGGTTCTCTGGTAAACAAGTGTTTGTTATTTTGTCATGACAAAGATTACAGGACCCTTTTTTTAAGTCTGCTTATTGAATTTTTAATATTAGGTTCACTTTTAAAGGTCAATTTAGGTCTCACATAAACAAGGTGGCAGAAATGCAACTCTCCTTAGTATTAATGCTTTTTACTTCAGTCCATCATTTGCATTTATTTCCACCATGGAGAAAAATCTCCTTAATTTATCATCCCATAAATCAAAAATTGAAAGCTTTTTTGTGTGTTTCAACACCAAAAATTCAGAGTGGTTTAGAAATGGCAATCCTGGATGACTCTGAATATTTTGCTCTTAGGTTTGTGCTCAAAATACAGAATTTCAAAATCCAGACTTCAGAGAAAGATCTGACTGGCTAGAAAAAGGTGTACTTTAAATAGAGAATGTGGTTGGTTTAAGTCACAGTATTTTTGAGAAAGACTACATGAGCCCTCTGCAGATGTCTTTATAATGAGCTTCCACATTAATTTTAAGAAATCAGTATGATGTGCCGCTTGCAGATTATAATGTAATTCTGTAATACAAATTAGATCAGCTTTGAATGTCTTTGAAATGTAGTGTGTTAAAAATGGTATGTACAGGTTAAAAGATACAGATTCAGAACACCGGGATTTACATGAAATTATCACACATGCTTTGATAGAGTCCTAGACTGATTCAAAAGAGCAAGTTTCATATGAAGCTGTCTCATTTTCTTTGATAGCCACCTTGATCTTTATGCAGTCATCTATTAATTATATTACAGATAAGGTAAATAAAAGTGTTGAAATATTGAGATCACAGCCTCCTTTTTTCTTGTGAAGACTAAAGGTATGCTTCTATGAAGTCAGTGAGCAACAGGGAATGATAAAGGTATTCTTTAGCTGTCAGACAGTATTTATTTTGACACGTGACTGAAAGATCTAGAGTTCAATAGCTAAGAGCATAACCGAAAGGGTAAAACTTATATGTGATCTAGAACAAAGGTGCTATAAGACAGTCTATGGATTTTCCAGGGTCAATGCAGTGAATAACACTATGAAGGTTTTTCTGGTGGAAATTTATTTCATTTAGTTCTCACAAGACTATGCTGTAAGTCTTGTCCTGCCATGTGCTGATCACACCATACAACTGCCACTAGCACCACTCAGCATTCCAGCTTGTTTCCTCTCAGGTTGGCCTCTGATTGCCTCACACAAACAGCTTGAAAGCTTTAACCCTGTTATTTCTAGAGGAGCCCATCGTGCTTATTGCAGACTAAACATAAGAAATGTGCTTATTTTATCAGCATTCAGGATTCAGCAGTGTGGTTTTTGAATGTAGAAATTTTCCAAATTCTTTTTGAAGGCAGCAACATTTAGCAAATAAGCTACAGTGTCACTGTTACGCAGATGTCACTGCAGAACACTCTGTCTCAAGAGATTGGTTTACCTGCTTACTTTTAAATTCAGAATTTTCCAAAAGCAAATTCCTTTGCTTTCAGTAAGCCTTAATAGAAATGTCTAGCCTATAAAAGATATTTATCACTGTAGGGAAGGAATATTCAGCTGAACTAAATGCATTTGTTCACTTTAATATTAAATTCCAGTGTCTTGCCCTCTGTAGATACAGATAATGGAACCTGACACAAAAAAAAAAAAAACAAAAAAAAAAAAAAAAAAACAACCAAAAAAACCCCAAAAAAACAAAACCAAAACAAAACAATCAAAATATGTGTAACTCTTCTAGAACAAGAGCTTGATTTAAACAAATCTGTGGGTGCAATAGGTTTAATTCAATTTATTGCTTATATAGACATTGGCATTGTCTGAAGATGACTCAAGAGGTCTTTTTTATTTCTTTATTTTTCTTTAGGAGATGTCCATATATATTTAAATTTTAAACTAATACTGCTAACATTGCATTATATGGCTCACTGTGAGATCATCAAAAGTTAGTAACTACACCTCTTTCTCCATTGATGTGCTAAACATTTGAACAAGCAATATACTCATAAAGCACTCTAGATTTCTGAGTTTATTATTGTTGCATTTCTTCTTTAAGAGATTCTTTTCCTAGTTCTGTATGTTTTAGTCATAGTCTTTAAAGGGTTCATTGTCCAAACATGCATATCATTCCTACCTCCATTGATGATATTTATGCTATAAATGTATGAAGAGGGAAAACAGTCCTTATGCTTTTAAAAGTAGTTTATATAAATATTGCAAGAAAAAAATTATTCAGAACCCATCCAGTATTTTTCTGTACTAAATTTCTTTTGTAAACTCACTTTGTAGTCAAGACAGATGAGTTTTTTGTAAGTTTATTTTTCTCAAACCAAGGAATGCAATTAGGTGACTTTTATCTAAAACATAAATCTGCTGACTTGCTGCTAAAATTTTGTAAAATGACGAGGTAGGCAATGGTTACAGGAAGAATTTCCTAGACTACAATTGTATAGGTGCAAAATTCCTAATTTTGAGTGTTTGTCTACAGAATAATTATGTAGGAAAACTGTGTGAAGCCTACAGTGGCTATAGACAGGCTGAAAAGAGTATGGAGAATGAAAGGAAAGAAAGATGGACCCAAATCTCCTGAAAAAAAAAAATAGAAAGCTGTAAAAACATTATTCTTCTTATAGGATGATCAAGTGGTATCCTCTGCTAGATAGGTTTTCATCAAAGACAATGTTATGCTATGTATGTTAAGATCATATTTTGTACAAGACAAAGAGTGGTAACATCTGTGCTGGAAAAAACAGTGATTTAATGTAGCAAAGTACTAATGTAGAGAAGGGAGCTTATTAAATAAATATGTATGTTTTCCATAAAACAGAACTGGAGTATTGCCAGCAAATGATGATCACTTTTGGCTATAAGAACGCATCTTCAACAGGTTTCCATTCATAAGCTAAATTTACTATAAAATACATTTTCTACTTGGTATGAATGTTCTTTGCTCTTCTGGCCTTTGGGTGATTTCTCTAAAATTGTCAAAACTGAAAAGTGATGTGTGTTTGTAAGTCATGTGCATGGTTGAAATTTTTGAAAATTGCATCCTGAACTATATATCAGACAATGTATGCTTATATGGACAACTTAGAAATATCCAAAACTTTGTTATGCAGATTTATGCTTTTTGGCTGTTGGGTTTTGTTAAACTTTCTCAGGGGTGGGGTACTGGGAAAGGGGATTAAAAAACGCCAAAGACCAATTCTCATAAGTCCCATATCATGCCAGTAGGAATACTTTAATTTTCAGGCACTTTATGTAGCAGAAAAGTAACATATTCTGTTATTAGTGAATATGTCTATTAAAAAAAAATTAAAATCTTAATTTATTTTCCCCTCTGAATAAACTTGCATATACACTAATTCATATATACATTTCACCTGTTGTTTGGTTGCTTGGGGGGAGGATGGGTTATTGCTGTCTGATTTGGTTTTGTTTGATTTGGTTTTTAATTGTTAAAAAAAATTTTCTATAAGTCATTCACTGAAGTATCAAATTCCAGAGTACCTCCAAACGGTTCTGGGTTACCTGACATAGACCAGCATCTCATACTACAATAGCCATGATATGACCAAAGAAAAACAGTGCACAAAATAGCTGAGGACCCTGGAGTTGCAGTTAAAATCTCTTTTGATGTTCTAAACAGATCCTTGTCCTTGCAGCTGTGAGAGCTGGCACTGACATGCTACTTGTTGATGTGCACAGACACGAAATTTGTGATAACACCATGAGAGTCATTAGAGAGGGGCTGACATCAGGTGACCTCTTCTAGGTGGCAAAGCAATTTTCAAGTAGAACACCAGCCTTTAAGGGCAACTAGATGAGCAGGAGAGGAGAGGGATAGGTTTCTTTGGGTTTATAGTTTTGGGGTTTTTTTACTTCCATACCTTTTGTCTACCTTTTACAACTAGTACTTTCATTTCCTAAGGCTTATATCAAAAAATAAACAAAATCCACTAATTTTGTTTGGATTGACTGGGGCTGAGCCATTTAAAGTAAAATGGTGGAGTATTTGTAAGCTTTTATACTGGGATTTTATCTTTAGTATAATTTTCTTTCAATATGGATAGCTTCCATCTTAAATGTAGCTATATCACACAATATATTATAGAAAATATTTTTAAAGATAAGATAACAGTTACTTTTTTCTGCATGGTTAAAAACTGTGTGCCTTTGAAATTAAAAATAGGTGTTTTCTTGCAGGAAAAAGCTATATCTTCAATACTAAAAGACACGGCAAGGTACAATATCCGAGGTCAGCTGGGGAATTCTGAGACAATGTTGCACTGACAAATTATTAGAAGACCTTGAGTTATCACACATTTTGAAAGGTCACTCACCCTGTGATAACAAAGGTTGACACTTCAGACCCCAGCTTCCTCTTCCAGATCCTACATGTCTGAGCAAACCCAGCAGTGTAGCACACCAGTGACTGCTCAACAGATGTCTCTACCTGGTGACATCAGACCAAGCTTAATCTACTCCTTAGCATGCCCTATTCCAAAGCTAATCACGTATGGAGTGCACCATTACTGTAAATGCTTTTCAATACAAAAGGAATTTTAACCCATCTCACAGTGTATATGTATCTGTAGTGCACAAATAAGACAGGAAATAGTTGCACCCCTTTTTCCTCTAAATGTACAGAATATCCATCTAACACAAAAAAAGAACAGTTTTGCAGCATGTATAGGTTCATTCAGAGTTGATTAAAAGGTAGAAATTATACCTGGAGCCATACATACTAATTATGCCATTTTTAAAATAATCCATTCTTGTTCTAATTTTCCTGCAAGTTAGTCATGGGATGCCCCTGCAACTCCCACCCATATATTGACATAAGAAGTTCTGAAAGTTTGTCTTTCTCTAAAAATACACTTGAACTAGCTGAACTTCCTGATCTACTTCTCTCCCCAAAATAAACAATGAGTGAGATCTGTTTGCATTTGAGAAGTTGCTCTGAATATCCTTTAAAAGCTTTTGTAGAAGTGCATTTAACTGCTCATATTATTCTATTTTTTTTATTATGCAATATTCCCAATATGACAAATCCAAAGGATTTAAGTGGAACATAAAAAACCCAATATCCTTAATATGATATGTTAAAATTTGTAATTATATTTAATATTTTAACATTTATGAAAATCCTGAATTACAATAGATTATTTTGGAAAAGGTCCCATGTTATTTGTTCCCTAATAGTCCCAGGGACATTTGACTTTTTCCAAAAGAAATATAAATCTTATTAAAAAAACTTTAGAAACTTGGTGTGTATATGTCTAGAGAGAGGTTACTTTCTTTTTCATCTTTTCTTCATCCAAATTCTGATTTCTTTGCCTTTGTCAGCTTAAATTAGTCTTTTAATGTTATTTTAGCATTTTTTATTTAATATGTACTGAAAATGGTCTGGGCCTAATGTTAGCACAGCTGTGAAATTTGGTTTTTATCCTCTTTACTAAAGGACTTGTGGGAGTTTAAAGATTTTTATAACAGTGCTTCCTAAGGAGGTAAAAACAATCAATATGCTACCACATTAAAAAAAAAAAAAAAAAAAAAAAAAAAAGTAGATAATTTGCACAGTATTCTTGACCACAGCAGTGGTTGAATAAACACTAGGTACAGTCACCCACTGCCTGTAAGCTGGTAAGGATAATTTAGCCATTACCATCCACTGCTGCTTTTTACGTATCCAATTCTAGCACTGTGACAACAGCTCCAATGTATTTCATGGAGTCATGTGATTATTGAGTAGAAAGAACTTCTGGAGGTGATCTAATCCTGCAAAGACACCTGAAACTGGGCTGCTCAGGGATGTGTTCAGCATACTTTTGGATATCTCCACAGATAATGCAAGAAATTCCTCCAAGTGTTTGAAAAGCTTTGTGGAGGAAAGATTCTTCATAATATCCAAAACTTGTACCCTCCATCCATAGCTTTCTATCCTGTCACTGTGTAGCTGTGGCTAAAGCCTGGATCTGACTTTTGACATCCTCCAGGGCAGATGTAGACAGCAGTAAGATCTCCCTTTCACATGTTCGTCTTACTGATTAACAAAGATCTAAACCTCCTTGCAGGTGTTCTGCACCCCAGGCCCTGCTGAACTTGGCAGCCCTCGGATGAGCTCTCTCTGGCAAGTCACTGCCTGACTTACCTGGAGAGCACAAAATGGACACAGTACTCCAGGTGTCTCTCTTTCTCAGAGCTGAGCAGAGGGGGACAGAGAATTCCTTTGATCTGCACCTCCCCTTGTCAGGCCACCAACACCCTTTTTTGGGACATTATCTCCAGATTTTCTTCAGAAATGTTTTGGTTGCAGTGAAGAGTTGGCCATAGTTGGAAGCATGCTGCCTGTTGCTGAGCAGGACAGAAATGACCGAGAGGACGCACACAGGGCCTGTGTTATTGTGGGGCTAGGCTGATTCCTCTCCAGTTTCTCTTTCTCCTGTAGTCCTGCCTGCAAATGTGTCCTTGTTTGGCCTAGCCAAGACAGGTACTCTGAGCTCTCATCATCTCTGAGATAATGGTGACCACTTCTTAGCCCCCTTCAGAAACATGAGCCTTCTGGTTAGAAATAAGTCTCCTGCAATCTCACGGCAGCAATGAAGGAGAACCCCAGAGTGCTGTCCCATGGCCTGGTTGCTCCGTGTCATCTGCACTCTTTGCAGCTTTCCATGGTGCACAACCCACTCTCAAAAGCATCCTTCTGCCTTTGCCTGTGCTCCCAGTGCTTAAGTTTTACACCCCACACTGCGTTCTCTGGAGTCCTGATCACAGCCTGCTCTCTGGAATCAGCCTCTGGGCAGTCTGGGGAAACACTTGACCCTTACACGCTGCAGCAGTTTTCAGTCAAGTTTGTCTGTTATCACTTTCTTTCGGTCAGAAGCTCTCCTGGCTCTGTGTCACCCAAAGGAGATGGAGACAAGAACTGAGAGGGCTGGAGACCTACATCTGCTGAAGCCAAAGAGATTTTGCAATATCACAAGGAAAGTCAGGTCCTCTCCACCCAGCTTCTTCAGCAGTTGGTATAGAAGAGATCTGCTTCTTCATTCTACCGAGAAGGGCAGAAGCACTGCACATCAAAAAGAAGGGGTACACGAATGACATTTTTGAGACGATGTCCAGGCTGGCAAGGCTGATGCCTGTGTCCTGCCTTCAGGATAGCCCACTACTCTCCATCCCAGCTAATCGCTGGCAGATTTTTAAGCCACCTTTCACTGCCTCAAGACACTGAGCTCAGGCTAGGGCAGGTTGTGGACTACAGATGCTTCCCGTGCCTGCAGGAGAAAGGAAGTGATGAATTTGTCCCTTCTGCAGGAAGTTTGTTGCTTCTTTCTGGAGGAAATCTCAGCCAGAGCTATGTACACAGGCAGCATCTGTACCTCCTGCTGGTCCCTCACCATCCCCTCTTCAACGTCATCTCAGTCTCCAATGGATCTGGGCCCCTGATGGCCTCAGAGCAAAACTGTTTTGTCACCTGATGCATTCATTTGTTCTCATGCATTAATTTCTTGCCCTGCCTCTCCATATCCTTTCTCCTACAGGCTTTCTTCCTTCAGCTGGTTAAGCCTTGGCAGGAAAAGGATCTGGAACCACTTTTCCAGCAAGGAGTGGATTGTCTAATGCAGATTCCCAGGAGTGAGGTTGGTCTGGCCACCTCTGATCAGGTCTTTTTGGAAAGATTTAGTTAAGGGGGCAGGCTTGTGACAATCTTCCCCAAGCTGGACTGGTCTCTGGGGAAATCCTCTTTCATCAGAAGGTCGATGTAATGTCTTTCATGCTCCAATCAGAGCTGGCAACAAGCCCCCTTTGCTTCCTTACCACCCTGACTGCTCCAAGGCCCCTCAGTGATCACAGATGTGACACACTCAGCAACTTGAGTGGATAGTCCTGTGGGTGGACTTCTTTTACGAGCTTTTAAGGTGCAACAGGTTACCCAGAATGGTCTGTCAGGTGGCTGGTGACAGCAAGGGGCTATCGAGAGATACATACCTCTGTTTCCTGACTCCAGGATTTGAAGTCTTCTATCAAAGCCACCCACTAAGTGGCTTCTCCAGGAATGTCTGTAAACCTCTCAGTACGCCAAGGAAACTTTCATCCCAGTTCTGTGGGAAAGCTTGCACATACATTTCTTGGTTATCATTCTCTCACACTTGATGAGTTTACAAAGAGAAAATAGAAAATGTCAGTAATGATAAATTTCTTACGGACATTTAGAATTAATCAACAAGAGTACTTGTTCCATGTATATTCCAAGACCTCTGTGCAAGGCTGAAAATATAACATTAAACATATTTTACAATTATATTTTCAATAATTCTACTTTCAGCTTTTCTCACAATTACTTAAATTTTTTGACTGTCTACTTTACACTTTTTCGTGATAAGAAAAATATTGATCACCCGTGACCAAGACTTCTGTCCTTTTATGAGAGATAATTTATAAAACCTTCAACATTACACAAGACCAAAAAAAAATTATATGTCATTTTTCTTATATTATGGTATACTCTCTTTAACTAATAGTATTATTAAAATCAATAATCTCAAAAATGTGGTCTGGCACTTAAACTATTTTAGATAATGGCATTACTGCTTTAAAGTAGTGTTGAATAGCTCTTTCATGAAAACTGAATAGTCTGTTTCACATTCAGTTAAAGGTAATAATAGAAGTTAATCCTAATAAATTGCAACAAATGAAAAAAAAATTAAGATTAATATACCATGCTGTTTACTTAACCACTTAAAACCTGTTATGTACCTAGAGCTGAAGTTCAGCAAAGATTCACAGAATTGTGTTTTAAATCATGCAGAAGGGTGTAACACTGTCATTTCCATCACTGCTAAGAAGCAGAATATTGAAAAATCATTTTTACATGAACCCACAATGAAACTTCGATAATAAATCTGTCGCACTAGCAATAACAGAACAATTATACCATAGGTACTATAGTTGTACTTTTACTTATGGCCATATAGGTTAAATACAGGGATTTGGCAAAAGAAACTGTCATTCTATTATCTGACCTTTTAGTTAGTGTAATCAGGTGGTTGTCAGTAGCACCCCATCTTGTTTTTTGGCAGAATTAAGATCTATTTTTTTACTAAAACCATCCTGGATAAGCTTGTATCAAAAAGTAGCTTTTCCATGTTTCTAGAAAAAAAAAGGTCTTTGCTGTCCACATGAAATCACTTACACGTCAGGCGTTCAACAAGTAACACCACTGAATGTGTTACAGCTATAAACTAGCATTGTTTAGATGTAATTTTTATATTCACTAGTTTTGGTCATATCAAAAAGGGTCTCTGTATGTGTGTGTGAGCTGTACACTGGTATGTAAAGCAGATGAAAAAAACACTGATAAATCTTTGTACATTTTTTATTTGATGTTCTTGAGGGAAAAATAAAAGAAAATTTTTAAAAAACAAACAAAATCCCACAAAATTTAAAAAAACCTTGGTCCATTTCTCTTAACATATTTTATCTGAGGGACTAAAAATAGCCTTTACTAGAAGTGCTTATCTTCTGTGAGCCATGGGTTTTTTTTGTGAGTGTTTGTGCAGATGCACAGAACTGGAGGGACAACATAAGAAATTACCCAAAAAAGACATGGTAAAAGACCTGACAAGAAGACAAAATTTAATTCAAGAAGTATCGAGGACCCAAGCGCTATGATACATTTCTTGTTCTCTATAAACAGCTCTTTATAATTATTCCAGCTGATAATACAACGATTGTGGAGGTAGACCTACCAAAATATGTGTCATTAACAAAACTAAAATATCCATAGCCTTTGCTGATTATAATCCATTCTTACTCTTGAGATGTTGACCCATACGCTACATGACTTCCTTCTCTGCTTTGAAAAGCAGTACAGGGTTGTTAGATTTCACCTAAGGAACCTGTTACAGGCCCAGAAGGCATTTATGCTTAGTATCACATTGGGATATCTGGAAAGATTTCTTTACTGTATAAAGAAACACAGTATTCCCTATTCCTCTACTTCATTAACAGAACTTAGTTTCTTCAGCTTTGAAATGAGAATTTATTACTTTTCAGTCTAAAGATGAGTGCAACATTGGCAAGCAAAGAAAAATCTATGAACATACACTTTTGTTTTATGTACTCAGAAATCTTTTAATAGTCCCACAATTTTAAAACCAGGGAACACCCTTCCTCCTAAATTAGGTAGCTGCTGTAAAGCTCCATTTGTAACAGCTTTTAGAATACAAAATGTCTTTGAAGAGATACTGACATATTTCTGTGGAAAAATTTCCTCTTTATTTAACATCCTGAAGGTAAGATGAAGAGGTCTGTAGTTTATCCCGTCAACAAAAACAAGAAAACGTTAACACCAAGGACATAGGTAAAGAGTAGTAGTTATTAAAACACCATTTATGTTTATGTGATGTTGCCATCAATATATATTTAGCAAGGTATATGTTGTCAGGATAAGACTTCAGGAAAGGTAAAAATTCAGGCTTTAATAGACTTGAGAAGCAGTGCTTGAGACCCTATGGATTAAAAGTGTACAAAGTGTGAGTGACTTACTCCAGTGATACAGGGATGAAACTTCACTGTTTTCTGGCATGAAAGCAGAGTATTTTACAGATAAATCAGACCTCTCTACTTCCTACAAGTCTAACAAAGATTTTAAGGCAAATTAAACAAAACAAAACACACAACAGCCTCATCTTTCCCCTGCACCTCCTCCGCTCCCCAAAAAAATAACTCCTAGAACCTGGAAAAGCTTTGTAAAAAAATTAAAAATTTACATATAGTTCATATATATACTGATTTTAAGATATACCTCTTGCAAACATCATGAAAGTGGAAAAGAAATAAAAGTTGTACTTATTTTGTAGTGACCTGAATTTAGCATCAGATGTTAAAATCAAGACATGAAATTTTGGTTGAGAGATAAAAGTCGGAACAGAGACCTGACCACATGCCGAATGATATTAGTGGCAGATGTGATCGTCAGAAGTGTGATGGCATTTCCTCTGAATAGGCGAATGTACTCTTCAAACTTTGATGTTAACATGATTAGCAATGAAAGTATGCTTTGTTCCTTTGCCTTCACATGGTCTCAATATTGGCAGTTATCGTTTACTTGTATTTTTAAATCAAATATTATCCTGCCCTGTATTCATGTGCAGATGCTTTGCACAATGCTGCTTTTTCTATTGGACCTAAAAGAAAACTGTGAATCATTGTACTGAACAGAAGCTAATTTTTTCTCTCTTTTACTCAATCCATGCATTTGTATTCCCTAGTTTTATATTGGAAGCCAGAGTACCATGCTTTCCACACAACACAAATATCCCTATTACTTTGTCCATTGCCCCCAGAAAGCCATTAATTGACTGCAAAAACAACTTTATTGCAAAATGACTGCAGCTTTATTAAGCAACAGGATTTACAGGCAATAACATAATCAATAGAACATTAATATATCACATAATTAAGCAGTTCTTACAAGCTCTGCCTGTAGCCTTAAATATATAGAACATCATTATGACCAGTAATAGCTGTTGTCCGAAAACAATTAAAATCATGATTTCTAGAGTGGGAAAATACATATCCTCCCTCAACTGATGGAAAAATGTCCTGTTTATCCCATACACATCTTCATTTGTTACCTAAAAATTATCACTTGTCCATCTTAAAAAACAACAGTTGTGTAAGATTGTTACTACAACACAAGTTAGAACAGCAAGGCATACTCCTGAGAACAATCTGGGATCAATTTTTTTTTTAACTTCTATAAGTTCACCTGGAAGTCAGTGAGGCTTCCGGTATTTTGCACATTACTTGTGTGAGTAAAGATGGCACAGCAAACAAAATGGGTAAAATATTAATTCTTGCACATTAGATTACCACTGGATGTCTTTCAGCTGCTGCAATAAATCTGGGTGTACTTATGGAGTTCTGTGAAACTAAAATAGAGTTTACTATTTTCATGAACTCTATTTGTTCATGAATGAATGACACTTGAGATGATGGAATCTGTTCAAACAGTAAGAGCTGAAATGAGCTGAAATGAGCTGAAATGGTCTTGAACACATAACTTTCCCAAAACTTACGTGAATAGTCTCTGAAGTTCTATGCCTTCTTTTTAAGCCAAAATATTAATTATACTTAGTACATGGAGACATGTAAACCTGGAAAGATATGTCTGGACTGTCCTATTGGAATGTGGTTCTGTTGGCAGTCCTGAGGTCAAATTTCCTGACCAAATTCTCTTAGTACTTCCATGTACTTTTGAAATATCCTCTTGCATATGGTAGTCTTGTCGCTTGAACAGGGAAATGTGTGGGGCAGAACAACGCAAATATCCAACACCTCCAGGATATAGCTCCCATACAGCCTCAATACCAGTAGTCTGTAGTGCCTCTCCTGAAGTACATAAGTCTATCCACTCTCACAAGACTCTGTAGTATTAGATCATGAGATCTTCATGCCATAACCATGTTCCTCCTTTCTGCACACAAAATGTTTCTCTTCAAAAAAGATGGCACATATCTAATGGCTCTCATTTCTAAGTATGGCACTCAAGCAAATGACAGTATGCTACCATTGAGAAGTCATCAAATCAGGAGACAGTCAGGACAGAATTAGTTTATGAACAGAGTCTGGGAAAGTCAGATGCAGCAACTCCTATTTTAAAGAGACCACTGACAATTTGGACCAAGTCACCTTAATGCAGAGAGGAAAGCATTGGCACATAGAGGAAGAAAAGTTGGTGGAGCCTTATGAGCCAAAGGCAGTAACTCTGATTGGAAGGAGGTTATGTATAAGGAGGTCCATCATAAGACTGCGGTGCATCTTCATCTGTTCTTGGAATGGAAGACAGGAAGACAGATCTCCAAATTAGTAACTCAAAACATAAAGGAAAAAATGATACCCCTAAAGTATACTTTAAAGGATACCTTAGAAATGTACCCCTAAAGGATACTTTCAGAGACAAAAACAGCAAAACATCTTCCATCCACATAAGCCTATGAGTGACTCCCTCCTCCCATTTGCTTTGTAGCACCTTCCAAACTAGCAAGGCAAACTCTTAACTTGTTTGAAATAATTGCCTAGGGGCAGTGAGAACCATCCCAAAGATATTCAGTGCCCAGCACCATGCTTCCAGGATGGCAACCTCTTCCATTAAGCGTCTATAAGTTATTCTTCTGTCAGGTACATATGAGCACTAATTACAAGCCAGAGATCAGTTGTTCTCTCACGCTCTGTAGGATATAGTTTTGCCACACCAACAGTTATCTGAAAAACCCATTTGGGATATACTCAGACTATCATCCCTACTACTGATGAGGAGGAACAGTTGTCTTTTGCTGATTCCCTACTCCACAAGCTACACTTCAGAATTTTCCAAGGAAATTACTCAACATTTCTAGGAAGCAAGATTATCAAATCCTTAAGGGAGATTTATGGTAGAAAGTTTCAAGACAGTGTTCATTCTGTAGAAAAGGAGGCAGAGTGAAGTAGATCATTTTTAGACCAGACCATGCAATTTCACCATTGCTCAGTGGGACCACTGATTTACACACAACACACATGCATAACTAGTTCTATCGATGCTGTCTGAACATGAGGATGAGCATGGATGTAAGCCCAGAATTCCCTCTGGCAGAGAACTGTGTATTATCAAACACAACAAAAAATAACCAGATCAAAAGCAGTGTCCCAGGAGAATCTTACAATCTTATCCATTCTGGACACTTTTTTATGAATAACTGGGCAAACAGCCCAAAGCCTGATCTGGTTAGAATTGCACATCAGGTTTATACATTTGACAACAATTAAATATTTTTGTACTTTCAAACATGTGTTTGTTCTCTGGACCTAGGGTCCTTTGGGACTGCCCTTAGCTCTACTGCTATTTTCTTTGTCTTCCCTATGAGATCTGCATGCACGTGCTCTGATCCCAGAAGATGGGAGCCCCTGCACATCCATAGCCCATGGACTAATGGTCTCTTACAGAAGACCTGGAAGTCTCCACTCTCATTCCAAGGAAAGGTTTGAAAAAGATGACTGCCAAGTGCAAAAGATATTCTCCCTAGGATCAGGGATATGAGGTATTGTGCTGCTTCTGACTAGGAGGTGCTTCGCCAGCATTTTTCTGCCATCCTTTGAAACTAATGCAAGAAACAGCTTCTGTCAGACAAAACAGTAGTATTCTTGGATCAAGACTATCAGAAGACTGGCTAGGATGACAGACTGTGATGTTTGTGATGATGTCTCGGGAGCAGTATCCCATTGCTCACCTTCTTCCAGAAGTTCAGGAAAATTACATCCATATACCCTAAATAGTAAGTTCAGGAGTTTGTTTTCTGATGTAGAAAAGTGATGAAGACTGTTCTCAGTGTGGAATGACTTTTTTTTGCTTGTAGTTTTACAAGAAGTTCAAAATTTTTTTTTTTTTTTTGAGTAATGGGGGAGAAGAATGTTTTCAGGTTGAAGAAGGAAGGGAGAGTAGAGTCAGGAAAACATGGAGGTCTGGTCTAGAGAACAGTCAGTCTGCTTGCTTACAGCAGCCTGCTCTATAACCAAAGGAACAAAAGGAGAGACTCCTAGTTTCTGAGAGAACACAGAGGAGAAACAAAAGAGAGAATATCATTGGAAAGGGAGGACAAGGAAAGAGAGAGACAAGATAAAAGTCTCAAAGCCAGGAGAGTAGATGATGAAGATAGCCAATTAACATTTACAGAAATGCTTTTACACAAATGGCACCTCTTCCATTCCAGGAACAACTCACTGAAGCCACATCCACAGTCAATGAGTTGAGAGCCAAAAGCGCTCACTGTCAGGAGAAACTGCACAGATTGTGGCTCCAAAGGTAAGAGCCACTCAAAAAGATGCATGTGAAAACCCTTTTATATAGGCGATTGTACTCAAGACCCAAAACGCCTGCATTGTGGGCATGGATACTGTGCATTACCAAAGGGTGCTTTCCACAGAGATATGAAAAACTTGAATCAGTCTTTCAGAGCTTATGAGAGGCTATCAAACAAATGTAGATAGGCACAAGCACCATAACCTCAATATTATCCTGGGACAGAGGGGGAAAAAAGGCAAACCCAACATCCTAGTGAGACCAAGAACATGAACACATCCCTTGTGATGGAAAAGCAATCAAGAGGGACAAGTTTGTTGGAGAGAACAGCACTTCTGCTGTGCTTCTCTGATCCTCCATATAGCTTGCATAAATTGGTACGAGAGGATCTAGGCAGACTACAGAACTTGTCTTGCCTGAGAAAGCCATGTGTCTGGGCATTTCAAACAGCAATCATCTTCCATGCTCCTTCTGAGAGCATCCTCATACCCAGATAGTAGCCACACAAAATTTAATGCAAAATCAGGCTTCATTAGCTTCCTGGTGGATTTGCTGCAGATTACCAGAAGTATACAAATTTCCTGGGCTCACAATATATCATCTCCTCTTACCTCTTGTCCACATGTAATCACTTAGATTCACAGAGTGGGCCTTATGAAGGCCTTGTGGAATAATTCTAACATACACATGCAAATACATATGCAATAATGGAAGACTATATTATTTTTTTAAAAAGTAGTTGGTTATATGAATTGGTTTCTACTTCCTCTTCTCAACTGCTTTCATTTCTTATAAAGTTAGTAAAAAGACCACAACAGAGAAAATTTAACTTGAGAAGTAATTTATTTCTTCAAGTTCTTCTCCAAATGGAGATGCTGAATTAAAGCATCAAAATCTTCTTAAGGTTCTGGAAAGTAAGCCACAGGAGACACACATGTACACCTCCATATCCCATTCCTCTCAGAAGATTATAATCTATTCCATTAGCACACTTCTCTGTATTTTAATTTTACCAGAGGCACCATCCCCACCTCTACCCTCTTCATTGTATGAATGACAAATGACACCCTATTTTGTTCTCATTCGTTCTTAAAAACTCCTTCTACTAAAACTCTTTATGTTCTGTGACATTTATCAGTATGTGTTAATTCATACTCTTAAACACATTCTGAACTGCTGAAATTCAGAGAAAAAGTGAGGTATTTTTCTGTATCCATCCTCTTAAGTCTCTTGCTCCCTCACACTAAACAATGCCTGTGTCAGATGAAGAAAGTATTCACTCTACCTTTTCCTCTCTGTCTGTAGGAGAACTACATATATGGATATGTTTATCATAACCTCACTTTGCAAAATAATTTTTGTCAAGTTTTCAAAACTGAATTTCCTTTTTTAAAAAAAATTACCCCATTTTACATATAGTTTTGCATGTGAAGTTATAAATTAGTTATCCTTTTATAGAGAAAAACTTCAGGGATGTCCCTGATGTTTTTAGGAGTTTGTTCATAAAATCCTCTGTTTATAAATTTTCCCAGAGATTTCACCACTGTTTTTCTAGACATATAAGATATTTGTGAAGCTGAAGAGACCAAGAGTAGGTCCCTCAATCAATTCTTAACCACTGAAATATACGGAGTAATTTTAAAACATGTTTTGAGTTAAAAAACAAACAAACAAACAAAAAGCCCTTGACCTTAAGGCATTTCTTACAATTGTAACACTTTCTAGGGCAAGCTGCTCTGATGACTCCAGTAAGAATAAGCATAGTCTGTAAACACCAGATTGTTTTCACTACTTAACTAAGTATGGATTTCAGTGTGTAAAGCCAGACATGACAGGCAGAATGTTTCTAGTGACATCACGGGAGTTGATGACACTCTGGTGAATACATTACGAGTATGTGGATGCAGTTTAACTGCACCTGTTCTGGCTCTACCACTCACCTGCTGTCACTGCGAGTCTTTGAAACATCCCATTACACCTGAGTCTCTGTCAAGTGAAAATCCTAATACAGAAGCTCAGGTTCTCGTTTCTGCCATAAACAAAGCATAACTTGGGGAAACCACTTCTCTACCTCTGCATCTCCATCCTCTGCTGGTCTCATAGAGGCAATGTTTCTTCATTACATTCTCTGCAGATCTCACCTAGTAGTTTCACCTGTTCCAGGACAGTGGCTTTCTCCAATGCTATACACAGCCATTTTTAAAAGGATTCCAGGTACTGCTATTGCAAAGCACAGAAAAACAATAATCACTTCTCCTGGGGTTGTGAGTCTGAGCTGTTTGCTCTTTAATAGCCTAAAAAAAACCCAAAAAACCACAAGTGCAATGCATATATTTGAGCAAAATGTTACTATCATAGTAGAACCAAACACTGATGGATGAGAACTAAAAAAAAAAATAAAAGCAAGAATTTGTATAGTCGTCTATGGAGTTAATCTTGCCCTTTACTCTGAAACATCTGACAAAAGATCCCATGAAGTGCAGTGTGGTAAAACTAACACAGATCTGAACTGTTTACATAACTTACTCCGCCTGTTGCTTGCAATTAATGCATAGATTTTCTTGAAATCAAGCTTATCAGAACCTGTATGTAAATTCAGTGGTCCTGAATACAGAAATTTCTCCTGCCCATGATTTTTTCAAGTTACATATATAGGAGAAACATTACTACAACAGTTTTATTATTTCTGCTGCTGTGTTGTTTTCAGATAGGCAAAGTCCTGAATTTGAGTCAAATTATTGGTTTCTTTATTTTTTTTCAATATTGCAGCACCTAGAATGAATGAATAGATGGAAGAGTCCCCTTCACAATCACATGTGAATAATCCAAACAGCTATTTCTAATACCACAGCTCACACATTATGCTATTCTAAATGGTTCTTCATTCCTGTAACTGTGGTGAGGCAAATTGTTAATATTCAACTATCAATAGTGATGTCACTAGGAAAATACAACTGTATCAGAGGGATCAACCCAATGTCAAAACCGAAGTATACAAGGATTGAGATGAAAGAAATCAATATAAATAATGAGAGGGCAATGCGATGAGGCTCTGCAGAGGTGGACTTGCTAACCCTAAACCCTTCCACCTGAATTATAACAAGTAAATCAAAGCACTTGTATGTCTGGATCAAGGCACTTTCCAGCTTTGCTTTAGTGACAAGGGAATGGGCATTACCCAGAAGCTGTAGGGTGATGTTCAGAGGCAGCTAACAAACCACCAGCTCAGCTTTTCTTTTCCACAGGGCAAGCACTCTGAATGCTCCTCCTCCCCTTAACTTGCTGAAACTTGCAGTTGTGATTCACAACCTGACCAACACTGATAGATAACAAACCACTGACCTTGAGGGCGGCTTTGTACATCAGCCTTCTTATTGCGTTGAGTCACTGCACTTCTCGTGTGTGTTATTTTAAGTAGCGCATTTATCAGCCAGTACCAAATAGAATACGTGGCCATGTGTATTTTATTAGTGGGTTTTCCGTATTAGAAAAAAGAAAAATTGGAAAAAATCCCCACTTAATTTAAAAAAAAAAAGGCTTGAATGCTCTGACACACTTTAAAAATCTTGTTTTCAGTTACAACATAAGGAATCTATATGGATGCTAATATGCTTGCATTTGTAGCTTTTCCAGAGTTTTTTTCCCCAGCACACAGCAGTACAGTAATGTCAGAAATATACCATTCCCCATAACAGGACACATCTGTGGTGAATCTGCACAGAAGCAATTAATTTCCTTGTGGTATTTTTACACTGGGGTCTTAATGCAAGTCCCCACTATACAAACAAAAATCTCTAGACAGCTCCTGCTGCCTGATAAAAAAAAAAAATCAGATTGAGAAGAGCTGTTTGGCCTAGGACTGCTACAGGCAATGACTTGTAATGAGGCATCCCAACACTAATTATGAAGCTTATTAAAGAGAATTGTTTAAGTTGTACTAGAGTGCATGCTATAATCATGTTAAGAGAGATATGCATACTGAATTAGGGTTCTCCAGTTTCTTCCCTTAGAGAAGTGGACCCACTACTTAATGAAGCCAATTTGGGTCTCCATTTATAGCAGGAATATCATTGCGCTTGGCAGACTGGTCAAGATGAATTTGATGGAGAGGCAGGTGAGAACCCCAGCAGCTTGGTGATAATTCACACATCATAGCCTTCACAACTAACTAACATCTGCAGGAGAGTGGGCCAAGAAACTGTCAAAAACAAATACTTTCATTCCAGGATTTTATTATTAAACTTCTCCCAATTGTTCAGTAAGGTTGAAAAAGCAATATTTCAGTGTACTGTTTCAGGAAAGGGAAAAAAAAAAGATTAATAAAGATGTTAGGAGGCTGAACTGCTGTGAGATTTGTTTAATTATTCCCCACAGTACTGCCCCAGCAATCTGCTGACATTTAGCCCCGACCTTGCAAATCCTCAGTAAATATTAATATATCAACTCAAACAGGGACCGTTGTTTTATTGGTTCACGGAGCTCAGAGAGATTCGACACAGCAGTGAAAAATAATGTGCAGAACTGAGGAAGAACGGCTCCTTTGATATCACCTTCTGCTGCACACATGTGCTGGGAGCATCAACAAAATGGAAATTCTGTTACTTTGCCACAGCTGTAGAGTGACACTTCAGATGCCTTTGCTTCCCTTTGTACAGCCTGCTGGAATAATCCCAAAACCACAGTGGCAAGAGATTAGAAAACACACACACGCACGCGCGCGCACACATATACACACACACACAGAGGAAGGGAGAGAGAGAGATCACATTTTATTATCTGACACAGTAGATATTTTAATAATGGTGGTCTCCCACCTTAAAACCTAATAAGCTTTGCCAAGAACAATGAACGTGCTAAAAAGAGCCAAGGAGAGCTGAGCGTAATCTACCGGAATCTGTTTACTGTGGTGACTTTGCTGTTTGCCTCAGTGAGCGCCACAAAAACTTCTTTTTTCTCCAGAGTTTCCCCCACTGAATGCTTCCTAATGTATTTTATGTGCCTACAGTCCTCACAAATCCTGACAAAGCACCCCCAATTTATTTTCTCCCTTTTATTTGCTTGCCTCAAATGTAAATGTACATTATTAAAATATCTTCTCATAACTATACCTCCATTACTAATAGACCAGTGCTTGATGTGGGTCAATACTGCATCCAAAATTCTTGGGTTTAGGGGAAAGGGCTGCTGTGCAACATTTGGCATTCAGATGTATTGAGCTGCAGAGTTAATGCGTGATTAATTTTATTCATAAAAATGTTAATCACTTCATTGTGAGATCTCTTTAACATTCTGTGCACCGAACACCTTTTAACTTCTTTTTCACACAAGCTCACAAATGTATTTAATATTTTCAAACATTCTGTTATTACCAATAACATTGGTAATTAAACATACATTTAAAATGCAATAAAAAGCTGGCAAGTAACAGCACAACATCGAACACAAATGGAAACCCATTGCCCACTGCTTCTCCTATGCCCCCTCCCCCTTGGCAGCAACTGACCAGTTTCTTTAATGTGCACTTGTTTGCAGAGTCCCAGAGGTATTTTTTTCCCTCAAGCCTGCTCCAACCCTCATTGGCACAGACAAATACCATGAACATAATACAGCCATGTAGCAAGCTATAGATGGTTCTAAAAATACTTCTGTTCTCAGGGAGGGGAGGATCACAGTGTTGAGCACATCGCGGCAGGTTGGGGGCTCTGAGGGGGTTGTTTTGGGTTGGGATGGGGTTGGAGTTTTTTTGAGACAAGCACTCAAGTCTCATCTGAGAGTGGTGTCAGGCACTGGTGGGTGTGCCGGCTGCACTCACTGACTTCTTGTTTCCAGCTGGGCAAGGCTATTGTGAGTGTATTCAGCCAATGCACTCATGAAACTGGATAAATGGATTAGTGGATCAGAGACACCATCGGCATCTTCAAAAGGAAAACAGCAGCCTGCAAAAAGACTGACATTTGTGTACTGGGGCAGAGGGTGTGTGAATGCTCTGCCTCCTCCAAAGGGACAAGACAGTGATAAACTTTCCACACTGACCACCTCACTTTGTGCCACAATTGACCAACAAAATAAATGGATTGCTTCATTGTTTTTGAACCGTAGGCAGCACAGGGAAAGCGCTCCTTGCACAGCAACAAAGGACAATGTATTGTGTGGGGCCAACAGCTCAAAATAAAACCTTTAATTATCTACGGGTCAGCCATAAATCTGGAATAAAAATAAATGTTACTTTTTAAACTCGCCTTTAATTCTGCACGGAGTTTATGCCGGCGCTTTCTATTCTCTCAGGAGAGGCACTACCAGGACTTGGTGTGCACCTCACATTTGCATTTTTGCATCAGCTTGACTCTCAAGGAACGTGTTAGGAAACAAGTCTGGCCATCAGACATGAAGGATGTCTATAATGCTAATTAAAGTACGCAAGAACAGATAAAAGATGTAATTTTTTCACTTTTTTTTTAAACACCCACGCATGTATTTTCTTTTCACGTACAGAAAAAAAGAAGCCAAAACTAATATTAATAGTGGTGACGGGACTCAAGTAAATTAATTCCTTACAGAAGTACATTGTTTAGTTTTAAGAGCTCATATTTTCGAAGTCTTAAATTTTGAATACCTATTTCTATGGGGTTTTCAGTCTCCTGGTACCCAGCGATTCCTGTCCACATGGCTGGTTTTATGGGCAAGCTATGAATGGCACTGCATGGGGGCACTGCACAATGGGGAACACCAACCTCGCCAGGAGCCGTTTCTGTAACTTTTCACTGGAAAACATGCCACGCAGGCCATGTTTATTACATGTTCCAGCGTTTTTTACTTGATTTGTTAGTCCCAGGTAAGTTTTACTGCTGAAACCCAGAGACTTGAAGCCTGGAATTGGGCCCCATGTCGCTCCTCACCAGAGTCCCCACAGAGCCAGTGGTGGGCTCAGGCCCTGCTGGCCATCACCACGGCCCTTCCCAGCAGAGAGAAACTTGTGGTCCTGCATGGCGCAGCTCCATGGCTGCCACCCACTTCCCACAGACCAGAGGGGACCTGCCACAGTCTCTTTTGGCCGTGGTTACCTGATCCATGGTGGGCAGCTGGGTTTTGGGGCCAGTGGGTGGCTCCCCTCCATCAACCTGGAGGCCTGCACGCAGGGCTTGGGTGCACAGAGGTCACCAAGACGGCAGAGGCACCTCACCCCGGAACTGAGGCAGCGCTCTGGGGACAGAGGGCGTGTGCTGAAGCCCAAGTTTGATGTTTTCTCTCACAGAGCATTTAAAACTCACCGGCCCTTTCGCTGCACTGCTTGTATGCCTCTGTCAGCCCCGGCTACTCTTTACATCTCGCCTTTTAAGGACATTAGGGAATTAAAAAAATATAAAGACAAAAATAAATTTAAACATACCCCAAAAGCACTGGAACTAGCCAGGTGATGGCGACTCCCTTTATCGCCTTCCCTCCCCAGCCACAGCGCGGGTGCCCAGCCTCAAGGCACACCCCGCGGCAGCCTGGGCCCCATTCCAGCGCCGGGGTGCCCATCCCTCAGGGCGGGCACGGGCAGCCC
>VZTN01026420.1:38487-54696 GCA_013400515.1 Erpornis zantholeuca
AAAAAAAAAAAGATTATCCGTATGTTGCTAATTTTCTGACTGTTCTCAGCAGGTAGTTTCACTGTTTTTGTTTTTATTTTGGTTTATTTTTTTTCCTGCTAGCTGTCTTTTTTTTTCTTTTTTTTTAATGTGTAAGTTTAAAATACTTCTACCGTGTTAAGTATCAATCCTATATATTTTAATGATACATCTATGCAGGACAGAATCCATTAATTTAATATATCTAGCCTAGATTCTAATTATGCACCGACTGCCGACTATTTGGATCAGTTGACTGAGTTTTCATTAAGTGTATTACATCTGATTTAGCATGGGACCGTGTTTCATTTGAGGACGTTTACTTTTTTGGGGGTGCCGGCAGTGCGGGGGTGGCTCGGCAGGACCTTGGCAGGGGTCTCTCTCTCTGGTCGCCTGCTGCCAGGCCCTGTCGCCGCCGTGTGACCGTCCTGAGCGCTTCTCATCAGCCCTGATTTATGAGCCTTGTTAAACACCCATTATTACTTTGCACCTTTTTTCCAGCAGGGTCTGGGAAACAACCCCACTTTGTGACAACAGGGCATGTGTCAAACAATTATAGGCGGAGAGGTGATGTAGCTCTGCAGTGCCAGACTCCCCTCTCCTCCCCTTCACGCCCAACCAGAGGAGCATTTCTGTTAAAAAGAGGGGGAAGGAAGGAAGGAAGGAAGGAAGGAAGGAAGGAAGGAAGGAAGGAAGGAAGGAAATTTTAAAAAAATCTCTATTTTTGCCAATTTAATTCACAGTAACAGCAAATTTTAGACCTCTGACTGTGCAAATTAATGGTTTGGTTTGTCTAAATAAACACAAATGTGGAATCAGGGATACCTGATTGATTCCCTAAATGTGAAGATGTACACATCTTCAGTGTATACAAGGCAGTACAGGAAGGAATCCAAGCCTCAGCAGCTGCAGCGTTTGATTGTACTCAAGGTAGCAGCTAGTAAGGTGTTTACAAATATTATTTTATTCAAAGAGAGAGACCGTGTGCCATAAAAATGAAAAATACAACTTTTTAAAAAGTAAACTAAGGGAAATCAACTTTTCCCCCCGATATTCTGGTGATGACTTTTTGTTAATCCTTTATCAGTTCACTTCAGGTGGAACTTACATTTATTTGTGATAGCAAGGTGAATTTGCAGATGTTCTCTTCCTTTGCGCTTTTGCAAATGAATTGTTAGAGCTATGCACACAGGCCTATATGAACAAGCACCAAAATCTATAGAATGAATCATCTGCCTCTCTATCTGTTTCTCTCTGTCCATTTATCTACCTATCTATGAATATTTTATGGGTCTGAACTTAATTAACAAAATAATTTCCATTTTGTCTCCAAAATGATCAACAACAAATATGTGAGTTTTTTAAGGTTTATAATTTTATGTCACCAGACTGTTGCTTGGGGGCAGAGGCACAATTGCCATGCCAGCTGCAGTTGTATTTATTTGGTTTTTTTCTGTCTTGTTCCTGTAGGGCTGCATTATGCAGTTTTTAATTAGTTTGTGTTTGTATTTCACCCGTCCCAAATCAATGCCATCCTGGAGCAATGCAATGTAAATTCCTGCAGTACAGGTGTAGCTGCTAGCTCTGGAACACTAGGAAACTCATGTCTTACAAATGAAAGCAGTGAATGCCATTCAGCCAAACTGTCAGCTTTAAACAGCCAAGAGGAAGGAGATCAAAGCAGAGAGCAGGAACTTCTACTCTCCAGATTAGTCTTTATGGTTTGAACGCCTAATGCTATTAAAGGGAACCAGGACATATAGCACATCGTTGGCTACAAAGTTACTTCTAATTTTGCTAAAGTCCTGCCTTATTTTGGCCAATGTAAGCCTTCAGAGCATTTCAAGATGCACTGTTTCCTTTGAGGCCTAGTAGCTACTCATCGGAAATTATGCAGAACTAATACCTTCAGAGACACATTTCTGTTTGTGCACATATTTATATAACTTATCGCCTTTAGAAAGATAATTTTGATTTCCTCCTAGGTTCCACAAAGTCTTTTAATAGAACTTGCAGCAATAAAACCTGAAATTCTAGTATCTCCAGACATGAAAAGTCCCTTTATGTTGTGTTTGGTGTCTCTTCTTTCTTGAAATGACCTCTGTATGGTGGTGTATAAATCTATTATTCCAGTCACTGGGGAATTCTTTTAAAGCCTTTTTTTTTTTTTGGTCAGGAATAAGAGATTGTTCATCTTTAACTAGGCCACATAGAAATTATGATTCAACAGCAGTGTATATTTAATTAGAGTAATCTCACTTGAATTTAATTACCTAATGAATTATTTGTTTAAAAGGTAAAAAGGCTTGTTTGCCAAGTACAGTGCAACCCACTGATAAGAACTTCCGTTATAAGAACATTAATATAAAAAAAAAAAAAAGGCAAGAAAATCACAATATTTTACGATTTTATATTTTAACTCTTTGGTTCTGCCAGCCGTCGGTGAGTACGCCGAGCCCGCTACGATCCCTTCGGCTCCCGGCAGGGACTTCCACATCCCGCCGCCGCCGACTGGCGTAAGTAACGCGCCTCCCCGCGCCGCGCAGGCGGGGGTGGGGGCGGGCGGTAGGAGCGAGCGAGAGACGGGATGCGGACGTCTTTGCTGGGTGAATTTCCAGGCGAGAAGTCGGCGCCGGCGCCGCTCGGCAAGGGGCAGTGGGGCCGCCCGGCTGCCGTGGGTGGAGGGGCTGCGCGATGCTCTGCGCCCTGCGCATCCCCGGGCAGCCCCCGGGATCGGAGCTGCTCCCCAGGGCTGCTGTGCCTTCCCCTCAGCGCCGCATCTGGAAGCGGTCCTGGCTGGGAACAGGAAGGTGTCAGAGCGGGGAGCTACAACCTACAAAACAGTCGTCATTTATATTTTATTTATTTTTTTTTTCTTTCTCCATTTCCTCCTAGTCTTACGGTCAGTGCAAATAATCATAGTCCTTTGATTATTTATGCTTCTTCAGCCGTGGCAACAAAAACCGGCCAGCCTCTGCCCTTGACCTTTCTCCTCCATTCCCAAGTTTTCCAGCTACTGCATTGTTTATTTCCGAAATACAAGGCATACAATGCTGAACTGCAACACTTGTCAGAAGATTCATCTGAAAGCACCACAACTTGGGGATTAGCCGGCTCAGGAAAAAAAAAAAAGAAAAATAGAAAAGAAATTTACTTATGCAATAAATGGGAAGGTCTCCTTGATGTATTCTACTTACCTGATGCAGAGAAACTAGGTCAAAAAAATATTTTGGTTTGTTTGCTTGCTTCTGCGCTGGGAATCATCTCTGTGGTTTGACAGTGGGTTCTCTCGAAGGTGTCACTGGGTGGCTACGTGTCGCTTGGACCGAGAACTTTTGGTCTGTCCTTCCCCCTTCCCCGAATACAACGAGGCCATCAGCAAGGCCTGCACCCGAGTGCGAGGAGCAGAGAGGGGTCGGACCGACCTCTCCTTCCCTTGCTGCCCCAGCAGTGATGCTCTGGCACCACGCAGGAAGCTTGATCTCTGTTAAGATTAGAGAAAGGACGTTAAAAGATATATATCTCTGGAGGCGGGGGAAGTGGCCTGGGGATACCAAACACGAAGGAGGCATTTCTCCCTTACCTTCCTTTGGTAGGTAAGAACCTACCAAGCATTTCTGCTTGAGAAACACCAGAAAGAGAGATAGTGGGGGGTGTGTGCACTTAAACCGTGGGCAGGGAGAGTAAAACTAGGTGCAAGCTTAAAACTAAGTTTGAGAAATGTTGAGGCATCATTTCGAGACACAGCCGTGCTTGGTAGACTCTAGCAGGTGGCGATGAAGCTCCCACTTGTGCAGCGGAGGACCTCACCACTCATTAGCCCGTGGGCGCAGGGGCGTACCCCACGTGCAGGGGCAGAACTGCAGAAGTAGCCACGGATCAAAACATCAAACCTGTCTGCTGGGCAGGGAGTTCTCTCCCGGTCCCCCTTCGCCCCGCACCAGGTAAGAGGCAACCCGCCGGCGGCCGGGCGGAGGCGGCGAGGGCAGCGAGCCTTCCCGGAGCCTGCACCTCCGGCCCCGCAGCGCCCTCGCCCCGCTCCTGCGCCCTTTTTGTCGCCGGCGTCTGAAACGAAGATGTTTTCCAGGTTTTCCAGAGCTGCCTGCCCTGCTGCAGGCATGCCTATTTAAACCCTCAGTCAGTTGCCGAGCAGCTTGCGCAGTGCGAAACTTACTCCCCAGCTGTTCAGGGAAGCAAGGAAAGGCCCCTCTCGGGCTGGGGGGTCAAGGCGCGGTGGTCTGGGGATGTGCTGGACATCAGGCAGGAAAGGAGGGGTGAGAACGAGCCTCAGTCCTTGCCATTCCCTGTCTTCTTCATTTAAGGGCAGGGATCCTAATTTTTTAATGTGTTTTGGAGGTCTGGAGAAGTGAAGCAGTTTTATGTACTGGTTGCACTAGCGGCTGGTGCTGTGGCAGCAGTGGGGCTTACCAGCTCAACAGCACCTCAACTGCTATTTCATGGTGCCAGAAATGCTTGAGTCTGATGACTGTTTTGCACTTTCAGGTAAATATGCCAAGTCCTGAACCCAAGAGTAGCCTCCGGTCTGTTACAGTGAGAATGGATATTGACTTCAGAAAACCTTGAACCTCGTCATTACATTAAAAATGTCTATTATATTCAAAGCTCAGATCGTGGTCATTTTCAGATCTTAGAGCAAAATTATCACAACATTTCACTGTTTATAGTCACATAAATATGTGGGTCTCCTCTACTGTGCGTCATTTGCACACACTGTTATTAGAATCAACCAGCACCCTCACTGAAATGTTTATAATGACTTTAAGGTATTATGGGAGTTATAGATCTGCTGGCCTGACATTTTAATTCTTGAGGGCCTATGCTTTTCTTAAAGTTACAAGTTCAGTTGCCACAGAACATCTACATAATGTAGTTTATTCCATTATTTTTTATTAACAAATACACATGTTATCAGATCATATTTATCTGTGTGTTTTTATTCTTACCCCCTTTGGAGCATCTATGTATTTTCACTGTATTTTTACTGATAAATTACAGCTGTATAATTTCAATCATGTGGTTATGGTAGGACAAATTATTAAATTAATCTTAGACTAGAACTTATCGAATTAAAATTCCTTACCACATCTTCTCAGATTCTTTTTAATATTCTATAAACAGTGTAATTTACAATGCCATTCTATCTCTTCTATAGCTTTCTTCTAACACTGAAGCATAAGTAGCAGTTGGTGTATTTTCTGTCTTTCGTTTCTTTTTCCTTAGATGTATAGTCACTCTTTTTGCTATTATAATTGATTTATGTATCCATTGATGTGTGCTGCATTTTAATGATGACTCTCAGTTTTATCCAATAATACTTTTCAATAAGACTGTTTGGACTGCATTTTCAGGACAGGTATAAAATGAGGCTAAGCTTTTTAATGACAAATGTTGACCCAGGCAAGGTTTTTGCCTGAAAACAGATTTGTACTCAAATAAGATTGTATATTTTTATGCATTTTTACACTTACATACTTTTCTGACTTTAGGCTTACTAAAATGTAATTACCTTTCCCCTTTGCTTCTTTCCTCTATATTAATATGTTAAATTTTATGAAACCCATATCTTTTGTATATTGTTCTTTGTAACAGTTCCAGATTATATTTGAATGGCAGGACAGTTTGAGCTTGACCTGTATCAAACACCACTGGTCCATTGAAAGTATTGCAACAGGATAACAGTGAGATCAGAAATAAAGTAGATTTAATAAAATAGTAGTAATGGAATGAAAATACATCCATTAAACCCCTTATTATAAGAAAATCCTTCATATACAGCCCTTAAACAATTATTGACTAGTGGGATAATAATATGACTTCTTTAAACTACTAAGTCAATCATGTCTTCCACTGAATTATGGTCTAGATGCTGTAAGAAAGAGAAAACTATTTTTTTTTTTTTTTNTTGTGATAGTTAAATCACCGTGGCAATGTGTAGAACTTGGTATGCAATCATGAGCTGCATCATTGAACTCTACAAATTAGCACTGAGTTTATTTTATGGATTCACTGCAGGTTTCCCCTCAAAACTGCTGTTCCCCATCCCATATGTTTCATTTTACTCACGCATGGTAGCTTCCTGTCAAAGGTGGCAATTTCGGGGGTTTTTGCCTGGGGTTGAGAACACTCAAATAATAATGATAATATCACATCCACTATTAATTTTTCATGTATAACTAGACTGCTTCAATTTACAAGACATTTTATGCAATATGTGTACTCTACTGTTTCCTCATATGTTTTGCATTGGCCAGAGACAAGATAAATTTTAGAAGACTAAGCCATGATGTTCAGAGACTTACAGACATTATTAAGAACAGTGAGGAATTATGAGAATTCATAAACACAACAGGCCCAAATTAAGACCCTCAGTTCAGCAGCTGGAAGCCTTTTGGGGTTGATTAGTACACTCAAAGAGAAAACATGCAAAGAACTACTTATTCTGTATACTCTGCACCCTCAAGTTAAAGAGACTACCAGTGGAGTAAAATATCACTTAGCTTGGGTGCGGGTAATGGAACCTGAACTGAAGTTTATTGATTGTGTTCACCTATGTCCAGAAGTTCAAATACTTAACAGCTGGATGCTTTTTTAATGTCACAGGATACTCAAAGTCATATACAAACCAATTCTAATCCAAGCAGATGGTTTGAAGGCCAGGAAAGTAAAAAGCTGTACCCTGCAGAGCTGGGCTGATAATGGACAGGGAAATGCCCATTTTCTGTTTCACCTTTTATTTATTTCCTCAGCTTTTCCATGACGGTCAAAGAGTTAGGCAACAACACAGTCATTCAGTAGTTCACAGGAGGTTTTGATCTCTCTCTCACCTTGTCTCAGGCCAACAAGCATTTGCAGTAGCTCATACTGTGCTGGCATCACTGCTGTAATTGCACTAACCCAGAACAGTGTTGCCATAAACATTTCTGTGCTAAGCTTAATAATTCTAATGCTTCGTGGAAGCAGTCTTGGTGCTGCTGCATTGATGTAGTAGATGCTGCCAGCGTAACTCACAATAATCTTGCAATCCTTACAAAGCCTGCTCTCTGCAATTTCCTTCTACTTCACATTATTTACTTGGTCTAAACTATTTGCTGTTCATAGAGTGATAAATACCAGTTCATTTATTTAAAATAAAATAATCTCTTCAGGTATTGATTGGTGCTCTAACTAATCCCCACTTCATGAGTCCATCTTGGGACCTGTTGGGAAGTTTCCCCATAATGCAGTGCTACTTCACAGCTAAGCCAACTTCTGTGCTAATATAACAGATTTTCACCTGCACAGAGGTTTGCTGTGAATTTTTTTCATTGTTGCAAGTTTATACACTCCTTTAAACCATGATAAACTCTACAGGCATAAAAAGGACTTCTCTAGCAACAGTTGGTGTACTTGATGGAAAAGAAGTTATTGTCAAGAACCTTTGACATTTCAATTTCACTGTCTTTTTTTTTTTTTTTTTTCCTTATTTTCTTTTCCTGTGAGGTTTCGTGACTGAAGAACAGCCCTTGAAGTCCTGGGAACAGAACACCCAAATTATTCTCATTCAGCCTTTCTTTCTGAACTTAATGTGCTTTACTTTTATAATTATTTTTTAGGTCTTCTCCTCTTGCTTTCTTACCTTTGCCCATTAATTGCCAAAATTTTTCTTTTGTCTCCATATTCCATATTCCTATTTATCCGTCTCTCCTGGCTCAGTCTTGTCAGTTACATGTTTGACTCCACATTAAAACCACTCTTGCTCTTTCAGTTGTTTTTATTGAAAACAGCATCCCTATATACTTCATATTTATCTGTACATCATAGTTGATAAAAATTGCAGAGAAGGGATTGAATTTCTGCATGTTTATGTAATGCCTACTCCATCTGAGACCCTAAAGCCTAAGAAATAATTAATAAATAAATTAAAAAATCATCCATTTTCCATAAGATGTTCTTATTCTGCTTAAAAATGATAAGTTCAAGCAATTAGGAACTCAGGCGACTCCTCATGTAACTACAACTGTGTGACTAATTATGTTATCCTTTTCAGTCCACTAAAACTTACACTTGGAAGAGCATGTATATACGCAAAAGTTAAAAACATTTCTGGATTTGTTTGGTTTTGTATTTCTAACAGTTGCTTGTTAATAAGAGTGTGTTTATGGAAAAAGTCGTGTCCTATGGATGCAATCTGACCTTCAGCTAGAGCTGGTATCAAGTAATTCACAGTTTGTCTTCTGACTCTTCACAACACTAGGAAAGAGTATTAGTGTACATGTGTTTATCTGGATTCCGTGCTTCCATGCATGCAGAACTTGCACAGTTTCCCCAATAGTAAGGGTGTTGATTCATACACATACAATTTTGAAGGCTTTTTTTTCTGTTTGTTTTTTCACTACTGTTTAGATTTATTTGGGAGGAGTAGAAATGAGGTAATACATGTCCAAAAGAAAATAAAAAGCATTTAACACCATCAAAAGGATAACTTCAGCCAGCTTGGCAAATTCATGGGACATTTGGGATGCAGCCAAGGACATGGAGATGTAGATGAAGATACTGTGAGGATGGCTCTCTAGTTCAGGACCTGAGCCTGAGAAGTGAACAAAGTCCTGCTGGGGGGCAGTTTCTAGTGAGATCCCTCAGCAGTTCATGTGGGAATCTATACTGTTTCTTACTAACCAGAAGGTAGAAGAGAGTGTAACCTCAGCAGGTTTTCAGATCAAACCACATTGTGTGGGAGTGACTCTTTCCCTGGAGGGCAAGCTCAGAAAGACGTTGATAGGCTGGAGAAATTCCAGCAGGATCTCATGAGATTCGGCACAGGTGAATGTAGAGTCCTGACCCTGGTCTGGGAAGCCATCCTCCTGCCATCCAGTCTTGGCATCAACTGTTTGAGAGGCATCTTTGTGAAAAAGGACCTGATGGCCCTGGTGGAGAGCAGAGGAGACATGAGCCAGCAGCAATCAGCACTTGCACATTTGCAGTGAAGGAGATCAACTGCGTAATGAGGGACAATAGTGTGTGTGTAGCCACTAGGAAGGAAGTAGTTATTAGTGAGGTGGGAGTCAGTCTCTTCTCCCAAGCAACAAGGGATAGGATGAGGAAATGGTCCCAGGTCGTGCCAGGGAAGGTGTACAGGGGATATTAGGAGAAATTTCTTCACTGAAAAGATTGTCAAGCATTGGTACAGGCTGCCCTGGGGAGCGATTGAGTCACTGCCCCTGGAGGTATTTTAAAGATGTATGGACATGGTGCTTAGGGACATGGTTTAAAGGGTGGATTTGGTAGTGCTAATGGTTGGACTTGATGGACCATTCAATTTCTAATTGGTTCCATGTTTCTTCTTTAATTAGCACTTGTGAGGCTCCATATGAAGGACTCTGTGCATTTTTGAGCTTCCCTGTGCAAAATAGATATTGACATGCTGCAGACAGTGTAAAAGGGCTACCATGATAATTAGAAGCCTAGAGCACATGACCAGGAGAGGCTGCATGAATAGTGGTTGTTCAGCCAAGAACAACAGGTTAATGGCAGGTCTTATTGCTGCCTTCAGGTACTTTTTGGTAAAGTGTAATCAAGATGGAAACACTCTTCTTACAGTGGCAGGATGAGAAGCAGAAGAAAAAAGAGCAGGGCGCAGGTGGGAAATAAAATAAAAGGAAGCTATAAGAACCCAGACAGTTTATGGATTCACCATTCTTGAATATATTTAAAACTGATCTGGACAAGACCTAGATTAATCTGACATAGCTGGACCCACGTTGAGAGGAGGGCCAAACTAGGTGACCCCCAGAGATCCTATCAAACCAAAAGTATTTTATGATTTTGTAGCAATTGAGCACTTAGCAACGTAAGAGTGGAACATTTTTAACATCCTTGCCTGTGTTAAAGGACTGTCTAGGACAGTCTACAAAACATGGCAATAATGCATGTGACTGTAATGTATGAGTTGTATTGACTACAGATGCATTTATTTCGTAGCTTTGAACTCTCATCAAAATACACTGTCTAGCAACACTGATGCTTCTCTCTCTTATGGGTTTATAGTACAGCTTTTATATAGCCATGATCACTAATAAGATGCTGCCTTATACAGCAAACAAAGCAATGATAGCAAGCTAGAGACACCTGACAAAGCAGCGTGCCATCTTTATCAGTAAGTCATTTCAGGAAAGAATGGAGAGGAGGGAGAAAGGAGTGAGCAAGACCTGAGAAATGGTCATCACCCAGCTGGTAGCTGGCTTTCCAACACAGATGGTGACTTAATGGTCTGCTCCAGGGGATGCACAAGTAGAATTGCATGTGGATGTTCAAGACAGCACTATTAGAAAGTAGAGCTGCTTGTTGTTATCATGTTTTGTACTTTTGAGGATAATTCCTCTAAGTGCACAAGTAAGGGTTCTTCCTACATAAAAACCTTTTGTCTATGGCCAGACTGACACAATTCAACTCTCTTGGCTTGTGCTGTCCCAGGAGAGCCTCCTGGCCCATTCCAATAACAAAAAAACAAAGAACAAAATCAGAATATAAAGTGCATGAGGGGAACAGGGATGGCTTGAAATGCATTTTGTAGTGTTGAAATAGAAATATACCATGACCTTTCTTAATCCTAATTATTATTATTATTTATGAAAGCACGAGTGCTGCTAAATAAAAGATATAATTTTAATTGTGGAATTAACTGTAATTACATGTCATTATGAAATATTTCATAATTTTGTAATTGCTTAAACTGTTGTTATTTAGTGAACATAATTTACAGTAATTCCTTTATTCTTTCTTTGTCTAACCAATAATCATCTTTGTAATAGGTAGTAGAATCGTGAACTGAACAAAACTGTACACATTAAGTGTTCAAAACCTTTCTATTTGTCTTTTGTTTTTGTAGGAATCCAAAACAAAGTTAATCTGATCAACGGGGATCAATAGAAAAGTGAGTGAAGATTCTTATTTCTTTGAAGCTGGGGAAGGCAATGAAATAATCCTCCTAAACAATGAAGGCCTTTAATTCATAGGCTCAAACACTGAAAGGCATTGTGAACTGGGATTTGCAGTGTTCCTGGTTTTAATTTAAACTGTACAAGCAGGTGCAGTAGTTGGAAGTGAATTGCTCTTACTACATTCTTGTGATACTAAAAGACAGAAATCACAGAAAAGTCCCACACCTGATTTATGGATTGCAAGAGTAAAAAAATGTCTTAGAAGGACTCCCTTTTGTTTTACCCCCCATGTTCCCATCCCCCATTTTAATGTTTCTATCTCCCTTTCTTTGTGATTTCACAAGCAGAAGGACATCTCAGTACTTGGGACTCTGCACACGTGTGAGCTCGCTGCCTCTGGAAGGAACACCAGCCAGTTCTTCAGCCTCTCCATCTTTGGTGCCTTCACCTGAGAAGCTGTTAGTGGACTGAGCTGCAGAAGTTCTGTGAACTTTTGGGACTGAGGAATGCTTAAGACAATACGGGTTGGGTCCGCCGCCCTGAGTCACAGGTTGTTGGTTCATTGGGTGGGTAACACCCAGCAGCAGGGCAGGAACTTGCTAGCCAGGACTCTCTGTTGCACCATTTCTGGGGTCTAGACTTGGCAAGGGGGTCAATTGAGAGTACAGGACACTTGGCATCATTTGGTGATGAGGCAAGTCCAGGGATGTAAATCCAGTCTCGTGGTAGCAGCCAGGGTCCTACTCAGCCTAGTGACCACCAGAAAGGTCCTGGAGTTAGATGGCAGGTCTGAGGTGAAGCTGGGAAGTCAATCCATGGATCAGAGCCCAGTCCAGCAGACTGCATAGCTGGGCATGGCTGTGACAGATCTGGAGACAGGCACACCTGCAGCACAGCTCAGGCAGACAGTGATGGCCTCAGGCTGAGTTGAAATGGGGCCCCTGGTGTTTGTGTGGGCACCCACGCAGGGCTATGTGCCTGAAACCTGCGAGTGCCCTTGGAGCCTTGATCAGCCCATGGAACAGTGGCTGAACAGCAGCCAGAGAGCAGCAGTAGCCGGTGAGCTAAGCTGGAAGGTGCAGTACTGGACAGAAGAAAAGATGCAAAGAAGGTGCCTCTGGTTCATGATGAGGAAACCAATCAGGCTGGACAGCGGAAAGCACAGGGCTCCTGTTTTGATGAAGTTGATGGCAGTGCTTTTATGGATAGCAGGAGGATGATATTTTGACTCTCTCCATTTCTGTCTACTGCACATGTTTGTGAAAATGCACCTTGCAGTAGGCCACCTACTGTCAGTCACTGTTAACTTGTTTGAGGTAAAAGAAGCTCTTAAAAACCTTCTCCTGACTTCTTCTATCCCATCTCCTGATTTCCTTGCTTCATGGTCAGCTAGAGTCTATTTGGCAAAGAAAATATTAATGTTAAATATTTATGTTTGATATTTCCAGTTCCATATAACTTACAGAAGGAAATGAGGACTGATTGTTTGTTCTCTTTGTCTTGATCTTTCTTTTTTTTTTGTCTTTCCTTTTTTTATAATGTGAGATGAAATTCAACTTTTGAACCTTAGGTTAAAGAGTTTGTCTTGACCTTAGGCTGAACTTGTGGATTTTGTTACTCTGTGTTCTTGTTTGTAGCATCTAGGAAGGTATAAATGGGCAAAATCAGGCTTATTGTGGATTCACAACTTTAATCATGATGACTGCAGTCATTGTGAGGACCATTTAAAATGTATTTATTTCACAAGTTGTCTTTGGGGTTTTCTGTCTACCTGAAAGAAAAAATATTGTTCTCTGGCCTACCTACCTCCAGGAACTCAGGGACCCTCAACCATCAAAGCTGTCACAGAAGATTGGTTTCATGGCATTAAGGGGAGAGGCACGATGCCAGAGTGTTGTTCTTATCTTCAAATAACATCTCCCTGAATAAGGTCCTCTTTGTTTTGGGAGACATGGGTGTGTTTTGTATGCACCGTTCATTATTTTTTCAGTTACATGTTCAGAGATAACACAGGTTGAACTAATTGTCTAAACAAGACTTGGAATTTAACAAATTACAGTGTTCAATAACATAATTTTCTTTGACAAAAACAACACAGGTAGTGCTCTCCTAGTCTGACAGCTCTGGGAGCTAGAGTTGATTCAGAAGTTCAAGAATGAGATTCTAAAAGTGTAAGGAAATAAGAAATGTTATTTATCACTGTTTCTGTGTCACCAACTTGTTATTTTTATTGTTCTTCAGAATAATGGGATTTATTGAAGCAGTTTATCCTCACATCACATAATACACGTTATGCTTGAAGAACGAGGAGGATTCAAAGCAACAAAACACAAAAAAGCACCTTAAATTTAGCAGAAATCCACAGCAAGAAGAACTATGCTTTAAAACCTACCCTATTTTTACCTGGAACAAGCAGAGAACAAGTACATGTGGAAAAGAATAGTTCTGTTATTAAATCCACACAAATTGAGATATTTGCATAGTTACTGCTATGCTCAAATGAAAGAAGATAATTGTGTATATGAAAGGTTTTCAACAGCTGTCTTTGAAATAAAAAAAAAGAATTAGATAAATGTGCTGGCTTCTTTGCATCTGGCATATATACATCAACACACAATATACATCAATATTCACAAATGGCTAAGTGGCTGTTGGACACCTGAAATTCTATTGATTGCTAAAGCTCAATAATGTCTCAGAGACTTGATCAAAAGAGCAGGCAAGCAAACATGTAATTATATAGTGTTGGGACTCTTAGCATATACAAGACACACTGTGATAAGAGCAAACATTCTGACTAGATAAATAACCTCAGTTTGGTATGGCAGCAGCCATAACAGGAAACCTCTCAAATGTTGATTACATAAAATTAAGGACGATACAGTGAAAAAGAGTATTGTAAATCAGACAGCAGGGAATTTCAAGGATCACAAATCCTTGCCTAATATAAATTACAGCAATAAATTCTAGCATGGATTGTTTCTTTTATAACAATGGTTACCAAGAAAATAGGAATTGTGAGCTAAAATTCCAGGGCATTTAAATCTTTATAGTTTCTGGAAGTTTAACTGCTTTATTTTGCTTTCAGCTTGCTCAAAAGTGAACACAAGTAATAGATATAAAACTCTTTGATTTTATAAATTAATATTTATTTCCCAGACTATGTTAAGTCAACAAATAACATTGTTATTGTAGTTATTATGGTGACTGGAAATAAATAGTCAACCTTATTCCTTCTCACAGATTTTTAGCTTGACCCTATTGACATACATTCACGAATTGAGAATTCCACTGAAAACTGGAAAGGTACTAGTACAAAACTGGCTTGTAAGTCAGTCTTAGTGCTTGGCAGAGGTTGTTGACCCCTGGATCTTCTCATTATTACAAAACACTCAAAACACCAACAGCCTGGAAGATAATAGTGATTTAAAAAAATTCTTTTAAGATTAACTCCCAGAGTTAATTGTACCTTGCTTTTCATCTCACTGGAGTTATTAGTCATCTCTCAGATGGCTTAACACGGATGGTCACCATACTGTAACCCTGAGCTCTGATTGTGGGGATGTCCTTCTGTACCAATTAGAGGAAAGACATTGCCTCAGAGAAAACTGTAGTATAAACATGTACTGCTCTGGCTAGCATTAACCTATTTTGATATGATGTGATCTGGCATCATGGGAAGCCAAAGAAGATTTTCTTCATGTGGTTTACAAACAAAAAGAAGAGCACTGCAAGGCTACAGAAAAACACAGCTCTAACAATGCTTGTAATTTGGCCTGAAGTTTACTGCACAGTACCTGCAGGCAATCTCATGCAATGCAAAACACCACCAGTGAATTCTAGTTCTCTGGTCAAGGCAGCTCATAATGGAAGCTGGCTAGCCATCACGTCCTTATGGCTAGTTACATGTAACAGCAATGTTGTGAACAAGTTGACCCAGGACCCCATATATTTCTGGGCAAGTTTTCCCACAAGAGAAATTCTGGTGTTGCATATAGCATGTTCCCACGTTCCCATGCTTTGAGAACAGTCCAAATAGGCAGGCTAGATGAAAAAAGTCACACTTTAAATTTCACCATTCCCAAAGTATTCATCAGGTCCTGTCCAAAACCAGGACTTCAACTCTATGTCCAACTATAAGAGGTTCTGGGTGGTAAGGGAAAAAAAAATCCCACAGAATTATAATGTTTTAGGACCTGTCTGTGGTTATTCTATTTAAAGGTGAGTCTACAGCTACACAGAACCCTCTGATGCCACTGACAATGTGACATTGATTATATAGAGACAACAATCCTGAATTGTTCTGCAGTTCTTCAAGAAAGTGCGAGTGAAGATTTGAAACCATTATTTATTTACCTATGATGCTTCCACAAAAAATTTCAATTATATATCTTTAGGGCTTCACAGCTAAAGTGGAGCCGTTCCTGGAGTAAGATGGAAGCATTGGTAGTAGTCTAACTCCTCTGCAGTGAGGCAAGAAGGAAGCACAATTTCTGTGACTCATAGGATTGCTTAGTACAGGACTGGTTGTACTGAGATATGCTGCAGAGCTGTGGTGTACAAGGTAATCTCACAAGACCTTTAGTTATGACTTTCAATACATCTTCTGTTTAAATAATGGCAACATTGCCTGATACTAAGGGCACATAAAAACCAAATTTATTTTATTTTCCTTTTATATGATTGGAACTAATGAAAGTGTCAGGAGGTGAGCAATTTCTTTGCAGAGAGTTTGTTGTTTAGTTCCATTACATCCATAAGAAATGAGGTATTAAAATATATTAAAAGATAAATATGACAATTTTTCCCTGTTTTCCCAGTGTGATTTGCCTTCACTGTGTCTGTCATTCACACAGTGAAACTTCATGGTATAGATGGTGATTTTTTTTGTATTGTCAGTATCTAAGAAATAATAAGGTATGAGCACAGAGATTAGATTAATATGAAATTTTAAATATTGTATTTTGGAAGGTGGAACTGTACCGCGTGATCTACAATAAATTACTTATTTATATTTCACTTGCCTATTACAATCCCAGGAATGCATTTCCAACAGTTCTTGTATTTTTCTATCAAACACTTGATATCAGAACCTTGACAAAAGAAAATTAAGCATTATGCTGCTGGAGAGTCTCTCCGTTTCACAAACCAAGGAATTATATTTTTAATGAGTCCGCAAGTGAACTTGTGGTACTGAATTGTGCTGGCTACTCTTGAGTCCTGCACTTTCACCAAAGAATTATGGAGGAAAACG
>VZTN01026421.1:4679-29963 GCA_013400515.1 Erpornis zantholeuca
ACCCCACCCAACCCTCATGCCCAGCTCTTCCCTCCATTAGTGACCCTAGGACTGACCCCACGCCTGGCAGAACTCACCGAGTTAATTAAGGCCTGTGGATAAATCCCTTTTCCCCGTAGGTACCCACAAATGCATTTTGTATGATCTCCATTGGAGCTAACAGGGGGAGCAGCAGGGTAAACACAGCCAAAATAATGAGAAAATTGGATATGAGGTTTCTGTCCTGGCAGAGTTTTCTGGGGAATATCTGTCTGGATACTTCAGGAACCCTCGGGTCCCCAAATGTGTGTTAAAAATAGCAAGATTTCATAAATACGAATCAATAGTGAGGCTTAGTTCTTCACTTCCAGTGAGTTCCTTGGCCTTCCTGTGCTGCTCCATCTCATTCCTCAGTCCTGCAAGTCCAAACCCTCATTTTTTCTTTAAAATAAGAAGCTGAAATCTCTTTTACCCCTGAGCCTGGAACTCAGAGCTTCCAGAATATTGAATGTTACCAGCCTTTTAATCAAAAAGTCTGAATTTTTACATTTTCTCTATTCTCAGAGGTTGGGGCTCGCACAGTGTGTGAGTGAGCAGCACTCGGCTCCTTCCCCCTGTCCCTCCCGCTGCCTTCAGGAGTTTATTTTTAAAAGCACCACCCAGGGCATTGGAATAGCAATAAAGAACAGGTTAAACTCTGATGTTTCACTCCAGGAAAGCTGAAAAGATGAATGCACTCGTCTGCAGCCCCAGCCCGTGCTGCTCCCTCTCTGCAGAGCAGGGACAGCTCTTCCTTTGTCACCCAAATCCCTCGGCAGGGCTGGGCACCGCCGGGGCTGGGAGAGCTGCTGGCTCCAGGGCACGGCCTGGGGGCTGTGGGGACACCGAGGGGACACGGGGACACCAAGGGGACACGCGAGGACATTGAGGGGCAGCTCTGGGATGGGGGACACTGAGGGGACACTGAGGGGCCATGGGGACACCGAGGGGCCATGGGGACACCAAGGGGCTGCTCTGAGATGGCAGACAATGAAGGGACACCGAGGGGACACCGAGGGGCCACAGGGACACTGAGGGTCTGCTCTGGGATGGGCAAAGCCTCGCTGCAGTTTGGGGTTTTGTGCAGAATCACAAAATCGCCGAGGTTGGGAAAGGTCTCTGGAAGCATCGAGTCTGAGCTGTGCCCGATCCCCAGCAGAGCACCCAGCACCACATCCTGGCACTCCTTGGATACCTCCCGGGGTGGGCACTCCAAACCTCCCTGGGCAGCTCCTGCCAGTGTCCTGTCCATGAGAAATTCCTCCTGATGTCTGCCCGGAGCCTCCCCTGGCACTGTCTGAGCTTCTGTTGCTTTGCATGGGACAAAGGCTCATCCTGGCAGTGCTGCCTTTCCCTGGGCTTAAAATTAAACCCAAACACAGTTTATGGGGAAAAGGGGTTTGTACCTCGGGGTTTATTTCAGGATCCTGGGGTGCAGCACTTGGCCCAGGTGGAATGCCCTGAAAATGCATGCACACCTCACACCCAAATACACACAATTCTAGGCCTTGCAAAATTCACATATTGATCAGAGATCCCCCAGGGAGAGGCTGGAGTGAAGCCCTCGTTGTGAGGAACCTTCCCCCTGGCTGGGCCTGGCTGAGGTTCCCAAATGTGTTCTGGAGAGGCCCTTGGTGTCTGGGGCTCCCAGGATGTTTGCTCTCCTGGTTTAACGGTGCCGTGGGGCTGAGCTGAGTTCTCAGCCTTGGGGAGTGACAAGTGTGGGGCTAAAAGCACTGAGAGTACATCAAACTATAAAAGGGTGTGTGAGAGGGGTGTGAAAGAAAAGGCAAAAATCATCCTGGCAGCTCTGGGGGCTCAGCTGGGCCTGGGAAACCTCCCTGAGCCCTCGAGCACAGCCCAGGGCAGCCTCAGGGGGTGGCACATCTCCAGTTCTGCCTCAGTTTCTCTCCTTTCAGGGTTTTCATCCTCAGGGTCACAGATCCCAGGATCCCAGAATGTCCTGGGGATCATGGATCCAGCCCCTGGCCCTGCCCAGGCCCCCCATCAATCCCCCCAGTGCAGTTCTGCACCCCAGGCTGTGTCCCAGCCCCTCAGACCCCATTTTGCTAAAACACCACAAATCCAGGACTGATTTTCTACCCCACAGAAATGGGAATAAACTGGAGTCACTGCTCTGTTATCATTATTTGCACAGAGCAAACACATAATTAGGAGGGTGTGAGGAGCAAGCTGATGGCATCTGCCACCCAATTGTATCAAATTTCAGATGTTTCAATGGGCTTGGCTTTTTCATTATTCTTTAATTTGGGTTTTCTTGCTTTTTCTCCCCTAAGCACCTTCTCAAAGGTTGGGTTATTGTTGCTGTTAATATTTCTGGGTGTTCCTAATTTAGCTGGATCTGGGTTTTGAGATTATTTATGTGTTGAGTATCCTTGTTAATAGAAACCAGACTCTTTAGGATGGTGAGAGTGAGTGACAGCCGAAGAAATCACTTCATACAGGATTCCTGACACAATATTTTGACAATTTCATTTGAAGTAAGACACTGTGATTGTCAGTTCAGTTACAATATGGTTGTTGCTCCCTAGTGGGGAGAAAAAAAAAATCAGAAAATTGAAGGAAATCAAATTCCCAGCTAAATGGTTTTTCCAGTAGAACATTCAGGTCCTGCCCTTGCCTCTCGTTGCTCGTGTACAACACTTGAGATGCATGAAGGGAGAGTAAATACCTGGGAAATGCTGGAGAGCCCTTGGAATAAACACCCTGAGACTCCAGGTAATTCCTCACTCCCGAGGCTGGGAAGGGTTTTACCATTTCTGCTGCTTTTCTCCCCAATGCAGTGCCCACAACAACCCCCAGCACTGCCCATTGAAATGCTTTGGGGGGCTCTTTCTATTTCCAAGCCCCAAAATTTCCCATTAAATGGGAAGAGGTCAGAGGTGCCTGTGCCCAGCAGTGCTGGAAGGCAGGGGGAGGGCAGGAGGAGCCCCCAGAGGAAATGAGGGGGCACTTACAGGGAACTGTTTATTCCTGTGGGAAAATGGGGAGGTTTGGAAGTGGAAATGTGCCAGGAAATGCATTTGTGGTAAATGATAAAATCTCTGCTTGCAGGAAGGACTTTTCCTTCCCCAAAAGGGGTTCTTGTAGCACCAGGGGCTTTGGACAGAGGCATCAGGAATCATTTCCTGCTGCAGGTGCTGCTCAGTCAGGATTATTCCTTGATCTCTCACAATAAACAAATGACAGCAAATAACAACCACTCCACCCGATCCTCACATTCCTTTGGACTTGTGGGGGTTTTTTAATCTTTCTCCAGATTCTTGAAGCCTGGAAGTCGCCAGCAGGAGAAAACACGGAGCTGGTTAGAGTTTTTAGTTAAAATCTCTCTCTCCTGCTCTGCGTGCCTTTGAGCACGGAACAGCTTTTTAGGCAAAGTGAGAATTTGAGCAGAAAGCTGTTGTTTGGGTTAAAATATCTCCCATTTGATCACTGAACATTTTGATGCTTTGCATATCCTCCTCATTTTCCGCCTCCCTCTGCCTTGGCTTCGGCCCAGTGGGAAAAGAAGGCAGAGTTTTTTTGGCTGGCTGGGTTTGTGGCTTTTTCCTCATTTTAAGTTTGGAGAAAGGAAAAAAAAACCCCAACAACATCTAGATGTATTTTGATTCTTTTGGGGAGTTAGAAAACACTTTTTCCTCCAACAGCTGTAACACACCAGCTGCTCCTGTCTCTCTTTGCTCATCCGAAATCTTTGCACCCTTCTTATTTTTCTCATTAAATTCCCCTTTCCAGACCCTGTGCCCGTTGTTGGGTGATGTGCTGGGGGCTGGTGGAGCCCTGACCTCTCTCCTGGGGCTGCAGGAGGGGTGGCCGTGCCCAGCCTGGTGTCAAACAGGACCTGCCTTTTGTTCCTCCCGGGGTTTTGCCGGGGGGGAGCCTTTGGGCTGGGAGCTCTGATGAATGAAACAGAGCCGCTGTCAGCACAGGCCTTGTTTTCCTTTTTGGAAGTGCTCACTGTGACAGAAACGCTCATTGTTGTGGTGAAAAACATAATCTGCTTTCTTCCGAGGGAATACAAATGGGGACGGGTGCAGCCAGCCCTGTAAAAACTCCGAATTAGCTGCGTTGGAGTTGTTTCAGCTGAAGAGGCTTCTGTGGAAGGAGGAAACAATCTCATCCCTTTGTCCATCTTGGACAAAGCAGACAGCAGGGGCTTGGAATTCATGACACAACAATTTGTTAGCAGACACTGGCACGGGGGGGGCAGGGAATGTGGGAATTCCAGCAGGGATATCTGCAGGAGGGGTTTAGGGGTTGGGTGAGGTTTTGTTGTAAGTGGTTTGTGTATTTATGTGTGTGTGTATACACACACAGCACACACTGCTCTGGGACAACATCTGGATTAAGTTTTGAGCAGCTTTTCACAGAATGCCAAGGTTGGGAAAGGCCAAAACCTGAAGAAATCACATGAACCAACTGAAAACTGGGTGAAATCAGGAGAAATGTTGTGTTTTCAGCTGTGATCTTGTCCATCTCTCTGCCAGGAGTTAGAACTGTGGATATTTCCCTCCAATAGCTGTGACCCTGGGGTGCACTGGGGGATCAGCTCCTGCCAGGCTGGCTTTGCACAGGTGGAAATTCTGCAGACTGGGATTGAACTGGGCACCCTCCCCAAAGCCAGCAGGAATTCCTGCTTTGGGAACACAGCCCTGGGGCCCTCCACTGAAATAATCCTCTGCAGTGTGCCTGGAAAAGGTTTAATTTGCCTTTTGAGAGAGAAAAAAGAGAGAGAGGAAGAGGCTGCAGAGAGCAACAGGCAGCTCATGCAAGCTGAGAGACCTCTGTGGATTAGAGCAGTGCGGGGAAGGAAAAGAAATATTTAGAGAGTGTTTGTAATCAATCCTGACTGCAGAGAGGGTGGGGAGAGGCTGGAGGGACACAGCTCCTGCTGCATTCCAGGCTGGGCTGGGCTGGGCTGGGCTGGGCTGAGATGGGCTGAGATGGGATGGGATGGGATGGGATGGGATGGGCAGGGCTGGGCTGGGCTGGGCTGGGGTGTTGCTCTCCAGGGTTGCTCTCCTAAATCCCAGAATCACAGAACATCCCACAGGACCCACAGGAAGGACCCATCCCGTGCAGCTCCTCAGGGAACAGCCAGTGCAGGCTTCCCTGGAGCTCGTTCAGTGCTGTTCTCTCATGCTCACACACACACAACAAAGCCTCTCCAGCTCTCCAAGGACACCCAGACCCTCCTAGGCCCAACAACTGCAAACCACAATCTTGGCGACAGGGGGGCAAGCTTGGGCAAATTCCATCCTTGCCTGGCTTCTGCTTGGGGAATTGATGCTGAGATCCAAGTGGGAAGAACTCGGGAGCTGTCCTTGTCCATGTTGGGATGCACTGAGGCAGGAGCCTCTGGAGCCCAGAGTGTACCTCTGAAGGCCTTTCCAATCCATCCCTCCTTGATTCCTTTATTCCTGCCTGCTCTCTGTTTCCAGGTACCCATTTAAGGCATCACACTGCTGCTGTCCCTGCCCTGGTGAGAGGAGCCCAGGCTGAAGGGAGATGCTCCATGAAAATCACGACCTGCCTGCAGCAGGGTCAGCGAGTTCCCACCATCGACGTCCTGGCAGCAGCTCTGGATTGTTTTCCAGGCTCATTATGTCAGGGAGCTGCTGTTCCTGTGAGTGGAACTCGTTACCTGGAGCCTCCTTGTGTTTCCTGCTCTCTGACAGAGTGTGGGCATTGCTGGGCTCCCTTAATTAACGCTCGCTGCAGTTGTATTTACATCAGGGCTCTGTCGCTGCAGACGTGGCCACTGAAATCTGCCCTTCAGAGGAGCCATCAGAGGCCAAGAGCCTCATCCCACCTGGCAATTAAAGATATTTTTCCCTGTTGGAGCAGAGAACTTTCTCTGAAGGATGCAGCATGACTCCGGGCCCAGGTCTGGCACTGCTGGGTGCTGTCACCTGATTTCACTGCTGGGGATGTTCTGTGTTTGTGCAGAGCCTGCTGCAGTGGGGCCCTGTCACGGACAATGATGATAAAAATAACAATGAATTAACAACAATTACAAAAGCAGGTCAAAGATTTGATTTTCCTTCAGCTCTGATATAATTCTTCTGTTCAGCTTGCCAAAAATATTTCCGTTTTCCATGAGAAATTTTAGCTTCTCATGAAAGCATTAAAGAGTTTTTAATTCATTTTTTTTTTAGAAAACTTGTCAGGATTTAAGAGGAGACTAAAAGAAAAAAAAAATCAAATTTCTCTGTTCAAAGACAGTGAATAAACCACAACTGCAAATTACAAAGAGCCCCTGGGAGCGAGGCCTGGGGAAGGGGAGGGGAGGTTGGGGTCGTGGTGTTCAGCTCCTGGTGTGTCCTGCAGAGCCCTGAGGGGCAGGAGGCTCCTGAGAGCTGGAGCAGAAACCTCCAGGACAAACCACACACAGCAGAGCTACCTCCAGCTCCAGCCCTGCCACTCTGCCCCAGCCCAGGCACCAAACCTCTGCAGGCAGCGTGGGAGGCCCTGCTGGATGGGATGGGATGGGATGGGATGGGATGGGATGGGATGGGATGGGATGGGATGGACATGTCACCAGGGCTGCAGGACAGGGACAGGGACAGGGGTGGGACATGCACTGGCCATGTCCCCAAATGTTGCCCTGAAATTCAGCCCTCTGATTTGTTTTGAAAACTTGTTCTGGTTGTTTTGAAAAGTCACTCTGGAGTTCCCATGAAATCCTTCACAAACAAGACGTGTTTCTCTGTCTTTCTTGTTTTTCATTCCATTCATGATAAAAGAGGTTTTGATGAACTTCTGTCCGAACCAATGGAGATGGACAGGAGAAGATCTCCCTATCCAATCCATGAGGTCTCAAAGAATTGTATAAAAGCTGTGAAAAATAAAACTTCCTTCTTCTTCCAACACCTCAACCTGTGTGTGTGTGTGTGTGTGTCCATTTGTGCTCTCGAGTGACACCCCAATGCCACATCCACATGGGTCCTGAATCCCTGCAGGGATGGGGACTCAAGCACTGCCCATCCCAGCACCTGACTGTCGGAGTCCAGGGAAGCGTGAAAGCTTCTCCTGCTCCTCTGGTGGTTTCTTTCTATCCCCAGAGCTCCTCACAAGTGTCCTAGCCAGCGACCTAGGCTTTGGGAGAAGCTCCCTCCACTTTTGGGAGAACCTGAATGCACCAGAGAGGTGAAGAGATTTTTGTTTAGTGAACCACAGAGAGTTTGGTTGTAGTTTTTGGGATCTTGCTCTATGTATTACATAGAGACAAGATGGAGATTTTTAGGTGTGGTTTTTCCTTCTTTCTCCTTCTCCTCTCTCCTCATTCTCTTCCTCTCTCCTCTGACACCAGTTCCTGTGGTGTGTTGGTTGGTGGAAAAAAGTTAGTATAGAAAAGACATATCAATAAGATGAGGATTTACTGGTGTTGAAAAGAAAATAAGATACAAATTGTTTCTGGAATGGTTGTTAGTAAGATATAAAAGTAGCTGCTGATCTGCAGCCATTGCCTTTCTGCCCTGGTGTCCTCAGGGGATGCTGTCTCTGCCTCTGAGGTTTTGAGAAGAAAAATAAACAACTCTGAAACAACAGAAGAAGATCTCTTGCTGCATTCTTTCCAACATGACAAACCAAAAGAAGAAAAGCCCCAGGGCAGAGGACAGGGGTTGGAGCCCCCAGTTCCAACCCCAGCAGGGGCGCAGGCCCTCGACACCTGACCACCCTCTCCAGGAGGAAACTGATACCCAACCTAAACCTCCCCTGGAACAACCTGAGGCCTTTTCCTCTTGTCCCATTTTTCCCTGGGAGCAGAGCCCAACCCCCACCTGGCTGCACCCTCCTGCCAGGGAGCTGTGGGGAGAGGAATAATAATAGCAGGAATAATAGGAATAATAGTAATAGTGGTAATAATATTAATAATAGTAATAGTAGTAATAGTAGTAATAGCAGTAATAGTAGTAATAGTAGTAATAGTAGTAATAGTAGTAATAATAATAACAACACAGCAACAACAACAATAATAATAATAAAGAACACTGAGTCAGGAATTGGGAATATTTTCCATATTGGACAGTGCAGGGAGAGTTTGTTTCAACACAGCTCCATTACCTGAGTTCAATAATTTCAAACCTTCCCGTTCTAATGGAGTAAAAATGTTCTTTAGATGATCCTAAACGCTGTAATATGAAATGTGAATGGCGAGACCGTGTGAATTATGGGATAATAAAATTGATCCAGAGAAATGAAGCACAACAAGAACACAGGGGAAAAAAATTGCAGATTTACTGTCTTGAAACAACAGATTTAGGACAGCACTGAAATGAAACAATTCCACTTCCTACAGAAAATGCCACGGAAGTTGGTGGATTTGCACAATCCTTCAGTCCTGCCATCCCTTTCCTCCCCATCCCATGCCAGCTTTGTTTGGGAGCATCTCTCAGGATCCACATCCTGTCCCCTCCCAGGCTCGTGGCACCCCTGAGTCCTCGGGTGGCACCCCCAGGGCTCTGAAGGGCACGGAGCAGTGCCAGGGGCTCTGCTCATCCTCCCCCTTGCAGGTCAGAGCCCTCACGGAGGCTCCTCTCTGTTTCACTGACTCCCAGACATGGCTCTGGGAATGTCAGAATGTTGGGATCTCCTGCTCCTGATGCCTTAGGGTTTAACTTTTCTCTGTTCCCAGCCCTGCCCTGCCCAGTGTCACTCTGCAGTTCCCTGGAGCTCGTTCAGTGCTGTTCTCTCATGCTCACACACACACAACAAAGCCTCTCCAGCTCTCCAAGGACACCCAGACCCTCCTAGGCCCAACAACTGCAAACCACAATCTTGGCGACAGGGGGGCAAGCTTGGGCAAATTCCATCCTTGCCTGGCTTCTGCTTGGGGAATTGATGCTGAGATCCAAGTGGGAAGAACTCGGGAGCTGTCCTTGTCCATGTTGGGATGCACTGAGGCAGGAGCCTCTGGAGCCCAGAGTGTACCTCTGAAGGCCTTTCCAACCAATCCCTCCTTGATTCCTTTATTCCTTTATTCCTGCCTGCTCTCTGTTTCCAGGTACCTGTTTAAGGCATCACTGGAAGGAGGCAGTAACCACAAGGGACAGGGAATTGATCCCTGAATCACCTGGAGAGCCAACACAGTGCACAGTCTGTGGGCTTTGAGTTGTGAGTCCGAGGTGGGGGAGCCAGGGGGGGCTTTGTCTGCAGGCTCTGTTTGTCTTTGAGAGACTGAAACAGCTCTGCTCAAACTCCTTTTCTTTTTCTCTCAGCGCAGGCGTGGAGAGAACTCCCTCCTGTCCCTTAGGGATGAGTGGATGGATCCAGGAACCTCCCGAGGTCCCAGGTGAGGTCACTGCCCTCCAAGGTCACACCGCCCCGCCGCTGCTTTAACAGCTCAGGAAACACAAACCCCAAGAGTTTGGGAGGCTTTGATTACTGAGGGGGTTGCTAAAACCTGACTTCTTCCAGGGCAGAACTTGTTTTCCTCAGCAGGAGCAGCAGGAGCTTTTATCCTTGCAGGGATTAGCCCAGCTGGGCAGCGCTGTACCAGAGATCAGAACCCGACCCCAAACACTCCCTCACCTTGAAAAGCTGCCTGCTTTATTTCTGTCTGAAGGACAGTTTGCTTGGGCTCTTTCATCTTTAAAACACTGAACTCCTCCAAAGCCAGCCTTTAATGTCATGTGTGAGTTTGCTTCCTTTGAGGAGTGGGAAATGCCACACACGGTGGCACTGGGTCAGCAGGGAGAAAATAAACAAAAACCAGGGTTTGGTCTGTGTGCCTCGGTGCCCTGGGAGGGAGCAGCCAGGGGTGTTTGCTGGGGTGTGCTGCGAGCCAGGAGTGCTCCAGGGGGAAATAAATCCAAAAATGATCTGAAAATTAACCTGGAGCTGAGCTTCCTATCAGAAACTGGAGGTTTGGGGTGTGGAATGCATAGAAGTGCTCCAGCCTGTGCTTTGGATGAGGATGGGGCAGGCACGGCTTCCCCGGGAGGAGAGGGATCCCCGCCGGGTTCCAGCAGCTCCCAGCAGCTCGGAGATGAACCCTGGAATAATTAAAGCAGAAAATAAAGAGCCAGGTCTGAAGCAGGCAGAGATTGATCCCTGCAGGGCTGACAGGGGTGAGGCTCCTGCTCTGCCCTGGGCTGTCCCAAATCAAGGAGGGATCTCCCCTCAAGGGCTCCTCCTCCCTTCAGACCCGGGGCCATCGGCCAGCAGGAAATCAGGCTCGGAGTTGTGACCGTGCCCTCCCTGGCCCTAAACCCCATGGATGAGTGACAATAAGTGCCAGAGTTTGCTGATGCCCTCGACTCTCTGACAGCGAGGGGGAAACCTGCCCGGCCCCGGTGGCTGAGCTGCCCTGCAAGAGTTCCCTCCTTGCAGTGAGCAGCAGCTGGAAAAAAACAAAATTGATTCGTCAGAGCCAAAGACAAATCTGAAACAGATCTCTGCTTGGTCCTTTGATGTTTGTTTTGTGTGTTTGTTCGATGGATTCTGCCTGTCAGACTCCTCAGCATCCGTCCAGGGGTGGGCCTGGAATGCTGGGGGTGGAGAAACATTGGGAATTACTGGATTCACCTCCCTCTCACAGTGACTGCTGAAAATCCTGGACACACCCCAAACCGTGTCCTAATCAAGGCTGCAGAGTAAAATTAGAAAGCTGATTTGATGCCGCATTCCCAGAAATGCCAGAGCATGGAGAAAAGAAGAGATTTTAATTTTTTTTTTTTCCAGGAAATTGTCCTGGTCCTGCCAGGAATTGGCTCTGTCAGGCTCTGCTGAGGGAGCTTCGCAGCACCTGAGTGCATTTCCTGGGTGTAATCGCTGCAGAAATGGTGCAGAGACTCTGCAGGTGCCAGGGAATTGTTCCTCTCTGTCTCTCAGGAGCCTCCCCAGTGCCCCCTCTGTGTCTGGCAGGTTTCAGAGGAGCTGTTCCCCTCTGTGCTCCCGGCCTGCTCCTTCCTCCTGCCAGGACCTGCGTGTTTTGTCTTCCCCGTTATCGCTGCAGAAACTCAAACATGATATTAGTTTAATTAGAGATCAGCTCCTTTCATGGCATGCAAATGCCCTGTCTGACTAAATCCCCCTTCTGAAGTTGGCAGATGCAAATTAAATCCTGTGCACTGAAGTGTAATTTGGCTCCGAACACTCTTCAAGGCCCTCAGTGATTCAGGGGGTGGAGGGAATTAGTCTTAAGCTGCATTTGTTGCTTTCTCCTCCCTTAATTTGTTTATCTGCGTGCTACTGAAGCGGCGTTGGATGGAGACAAATTGCCAAGCGCCACACGAGCCAAGCTTTCGCTGCCGGGTTCTGGAGCTGAAATAACCGAGGCCCAGTGTACCTGAAATAATGGTGAGAGCTGGGCCATCTGTCCCCTCCTGCTCCCAGTGTCCAGCGGCCTGGAATGGCCAGCCTGGCACTCAGGGCCAGCCTGGCACTCAGATTTTCCCAAGGAAAATCTCTCCTTTAGCTGGAAAATCTCTCCTTTAGCTGCTGCATTCCCATCCTGGGGGGTGACTCTGGTGGCCCCAAGCACTGGAGCTGTCCCTGCACTGAAGTGGCTCCTCCACAGCCTGTGCTCCTCGGGGCCTCAGAGAGCTGCAGGGCACTGATCCACGAGGAAAGGCTGAGAGAAATGGGATCGTTCAGCCTGGAGCAGAGAAGGCTTTGGGGTCACCTAATTTTGGGCTTCCAGTACCTGAAGGAGCTACAGGAAAAATGCAGAGGGACTGGGGCCAAGGCATGGAGGGACAGGAGGCAGGGAATGGCTTCCCAGTGCCCCAGGGCAAGGCTGGGTGGGAGACTGGGAAGGAATTGTTTCCTGGGAGGGTGGGCAGGGGCTGGGATGGAATTGCCAGAGCAGCTGTGGCTGCCCCTGGATCCCTGGCAGTGCCCAAGGCCAGGCTGGACCTTGGGGCTGGGAGCAGCCTGGCACAGTGGGAGGGGTCCCTGCCATGGCAGGGGTGGCACTGGGTGGGATTTGAGGTCCCTTCCAACCCCAAACCCTTCAGAGATTATTTTATTTTATGATCCTGGCATTGGCACAGAGGTTTTCCCCATGCAGAGCTCCCTTTTCCTTCCCCTGCCTGCCTTGGGAGCAGCAGTGTGGGACTGTGCAGGCCAACCCCAGACCGGGAATGCTCTCCTGCTCCCTCAGCCCCATCTACCCTCGCGCTCCCAGCGCTGCACATGAAGCCAGAAGAGCTTTGAGGCAGCCCCAGCAGATTAATTACAGCCCATAATCAGCATTTCTGGGATCAGGCAGCCACGCAGCCAGAGTGGTTCTGCCCCGTGGTGGATGTTGGGAAGGATGGCAGAGGCTTTGCAGAAAGATCTCTGAATGTAGAAACTGAGAATGAGATAGAAATGAAAGCAAGTTTTGATACAGAGCAGGAGATATTTTGCTGAACCAGTGGTTACTGAGTGACTGAAAAGGCAAAGGTTGGGAGTGAGTCAGGAGATTTTTTATGTCAAGAACAAAGGTATGTGACTACCAACAAAGACATGATTTTTACCAAGTAAATCAGTCTCAGGAAGAGCACAAGTAAATAAAAAAGACATTATACCAAGCAAAAAGATACAGCAGGCAAACAGAAATGGTGATGTGGCAAGTACAAAAAAGGTCTAAGAATTTACCATTGGAAGCTTAAATTGTAACACACTTACTCTTGTGACTGGATAACAATGACTATAATATGGTAATGGCAGTGGTGGTGACAGGCTATGGGCACATGTAAAGGTGTTGTGTGTGATGCTGATTTGTTGTCATGTGTGAAGGTGCTCATCAAAGAAAAGCACAGAATGTCTTGTAACTTGGGCAGAAAGTGGCTCCAGGCATTCCTTTGAGCTGCAGCTGGGCAGCTCTTAGGTCTGGCTCTGAACACCCACACCCTGGGCTGCTGGAACTCTGCACATGCAATGAAACAACATTTTGGAAGAGCCTCCTGAAGTCCAAACATCCTTGGTCCACTTTTCCTCTAGAGCAGGTGAGGAGTGCCCAGCTTTGCCCAGGGGCTGTGCTCCTGCCCCGCTCCCGCTGCCCCCATGGCTCCTGTGGGCTCAGAGCTCCTCTCCTCCGATCCCACTCGTGGCCACGCTCCCCCTGCTCTCCTGCAGCACCTGCAGCTCACTCTGCTCACAAAGAGCCATTCCAGAGCCTCCCCTGCTCCTCCAGCGCTGCAGGAATGATTTAAATGGGGGCATCTGGAGGGAAGGGCACTTCAATCCCTGCTTTGTGCTGAGCAGCTGAGCAAATAAGTGCCTTTCAATTACAGGCTCGTGCAGACACTCCCTGCTTATGTTTTATAACAATGATTTGGGATCAAGGGGTTTGCAGCTAAAGGGATAAACATTTAGCCCAGATAAGCAGATTTGTAGAAATTATTGTTATCCCGAGCTGGTTGGATTCATTAGGTCCCAGGCGCGGCCGGCTCTGAAATCCGGCGGGGATGAATTTCTCCCACCAGAGAGAAATCTGCTCGGGGATGAGTCTGAATTACCACATATCCACAGTGGCATTTCTTCCTGGTGTTTAACACCATGGCAAAAATAACCAGGGCAGAGGGGTGATTTTGTGTCTCCCTGCCCTCCACAGAGACACTGGTGGGGGATTTTTGGGTGCTGCCAGCAGCTACAAGGTGGGAGGAAGGATTTGGAACAGAAGGGCAGTGAGATCCTGGACAACAGCAGAAAAAGAGATGTGAAAATCCATGGGTGATGCTGATCCCAAAGCACTGCAACTCCCAGGGCATTTTGGGAACAGTTTTACCTTTTTGCTGCACAGAGACCTCTCTGCCCCTCCAGAGCTCCTGTGCCTTGTTCAAGATTCCACCTGTGGAATTCTGACCCAGCAGCTTTTCCTGTTCACACTTTTTACCTGCTCCTCACTCCTCCTCTCCCCTCTCCCTCCCTCCCTTCTGTTCTCCCAGTAGTTTTTTTGCCTAGAGGAGCATTATTTTGGGAGAAGGCTGAGATTTGCCCTTTCTGCTCCCTGGGCAGAAAATCACCTGGAAAATCCCAATCCAGTGCTCTGCTCCCATCCTTTAACCAGGACGGGCCAGAGGAGAAAGCCACAGGAATGGAGCAGAGCCAGGGGTGGGCAGCAAAGGCAGCACTCACCCCAGGACTGGTGCCAGAACACGGCAGATCCATCACGGTTATGGCATGTTCTCCCTGATGGATAATGCCCCAATCAATAACCGAGGAGAGGGGAGAGGAGAAAGGCTTTGATTTAAGGTTTGCCCGGGCTTCGTAGAGAAACAGGATTTATTGCAACATAAAAATCCCAAATTTAGCCTCTGGCTTAATGGGAATTGGTGCCTGTGCTAATATGGGCTCGTGTTTGCTGTGCACCCCAATCCAAGGACACCAAATCCCTGCTCGTGCCCGGCCCAGCCGTGCTGGGAATTGGCCAGGGAAGCACAGCCCAGTCCTGACTGGGAATAACTCGATTTTCTTTATTGCAGCATTCATTCACTGGCCTGCAATTCCTGCAGTTTCTGCCCCCGGGTTGTGCACGGCGAGCCCAGAGCTTCAGGGCTCTCCTTCAGCAGCTTTTGATGCCGAATTTGGGCAAGTCCGGGTGAAAATGAGCAACAACGGGGTCAGGGACAAAACAGGAGACTTGGCTGGGATTTACTCCCATCGCAGTGGCAAAACCAAACGGATCCACACAGGAGAGATGCTGAAGGTGAATATTTGCTGAACCCAAATATTCTGTGTCCCCGTGGGCCGCCGGGCAGATCCTCCACAACCACACAAGTCAGCTCATTTTCAAATCCTTCACCAAGCAGATCTGCTCACTTTCAGATCTTTCACAGACAAATCAGCTCATTTCCCCTCCCGGCCCACATCAGATGTTTTAGGAATGGGTTCCTCTGTTGATTATTTCTCTTTAATGAGTCCCATTCTAATTCCAGAGCCTGTTATCCAGAGTTAATCCCTGGCTCCAACCTCCCCAGGCTTGGAAAAAAAAAATGTTGATCTCAATCTTGGCGCTGAACCTTTGTGTTCAGCCTCCTCAAAATTCAGCTCAGGGTAGACAAAGCTCCACCAGGTTGGAAATAAATGAATATTTATTGCAACGACGGCTGCATCTCCAGCCTTTCACAGCTCCAAGAACCAAACACGGGAGTTTTCTGGGAACCCAACCAAGCAGCTGTCCCCACTGGACACCGCTCTGGTCCCAGCACCAGAGCCCTTTCAGTAATCTCCTTCCTAATTAATTTTCCTCTTATCGCAGAAACCATTTCACACGCTGGGAAGAAAAAACCCTTTTTCCTTAGCAGCCTGCAGGCCGAGCCCAGGATCCCAGCCTGTCTCATCCAAAGGCCATTTCCGAAGGAGAAGCCACCAGGGCTCCCTCTCCTGAGCCATTCCTGGTTCTCCTGCAGGGACAGAGGAAACAAGGAGAAGTCAGTTCAGAGCAGCAAAAGGAACGACGAGAGGCACAGAGGATAAACGGGAACAGAGCCCATGGGAGGAGAGCCCACGCGGAGCCTAGGAAAACACACAGGCACAGGATCGGAATTCATCCATTTCTGTGGGAAACGGCGTTAAAATTGCTCAGCCCTAAATGGGTGTGAATGAAGGGAATTTATCTCCTCCCTCAGCCCGGGCGGATCCTCTATCACCGGGGGTGCTTTGCTGGAGATGTGTCCCTGCCGAGCCCCTCTGTGCTCCCCGGGGCTGAAAGGAGCTTTCCCCGCTGCTGTTGGTGCCGTGGGTGGTGGAGCTGCCTGGGGAGGGTGGGCTGGGGCTGGAGGGTCCCTGCAGAGCTCCTGGAGCTCCTGGAGAGCTGTGGTCCCACACGGAGAGAGCCTGGCCCGGAGATGTGGAGCCCCAGCAGGGTGGTACCAATGCCCTGTGTGCTCCTCATGGCACCTGGCCGAGCCCTTCTGCTCCCACAGGGCTTTTACTGGGACAAAAACATCCCTTAAATCAGGGCCAGCACTGAAACAAACCCTTCTGGTCACAGAGTCACAGAAACATTAAATCTGGGAGAGATTTCCAGGATCATCGAGTCCGAGCTGTGCCCCATCCCCACCTTGTCCCCAGCCCCAGCCCTGAGTGTCACCTCCAGGAATTCCTTGGGCACCTCCAGGGATGGGCACTCCAAACCTCCCTGGGCACTTCCAATCCCTGAGCTCCCTTTCCATGAGGAAATTCCTGCTGCTGCCCACCCTGCCCCTCCCCTGGCCCAGCCTGAGGCTGTTCCCTCTCCTCCTGTCCCTGTTCCCTGCCAGCAGAGCCTGACCCCCCCCGGCTGCCCCCTCCTGTCAGGGACTTGTGCAGAGCCACGAGGTCCCCCCTGAGCCTCCTTTTCTCCAGCCTAAGCCCTTTCCAAGGCCCAGGTGAGGTTTTTGGGTTGCTCAGGGTCTCCCCAGCACTTTGGGGCATGTCTGTGGCTTGAGGACAGAGGGATCACCCAGCTCAGGGCTGGGCACCAAGGGATGGAGTGGGGGAAGAGGATCCCAAACCAGAACCTTCCTCTCGGTCTCCAATTTAAACATCGCTCCTGTCACACCGGGATGAGACAGGGATTGGCTTTTCCGTAGGATCTGAGGGCCCTGGCTGCTCACAACAGCCTGGATGGAGCTGGGGAGCACCCTCAGGTACGGGAGGGTGGCACTGGGCACCAGCCCCAGCTCCAGTCAGGGCCGAGGGGCTCAAACCACGGCAGGCTCTGTTTTCCCCATGCCACAGAAATGCCCTGGTTTTCCACACTTCCCATGGACACCCTCCAGTTATAATTTGGCCACTCCATTTGTGGCACTTGATGAGTCTTTGTTTTATAATTGGGATTTTAAAAATGGCAAAAAAAACCAAAAAAAACCAAAAAACAACCCAACAGGATTTTGCTCGCAGAATTCAAAGACATAAAGCAAATAAAGCCCCAAGAATTCAGCTGGTGAAAGGGATCAATGAGGAATAATTACAGCCTCAGGGATGGAAACTTTGGGAAGCAGTGGAGGTGGGAAAGGAGGAGGTTGGAAAGAGTTCTCTGAGCTGAACATCTGGCCAGACAGAAACACTCTGATATTCATGGGATGAAGTTTTCTCTTTACAGGGGACAAGAATTAATTCCCTCGGTGCCCAACGTGCATATCCATTCCCAGAGCTACACTCTGTCCTGTCAGAGGGTTTAAAATGGGATTTTAGTGAGGTTTTTTCCACCTTATTTTAATCTCATGGATGAAGGAGTTCCAGAACTCCATAAATCTGTGTCAATAACTGTGATCTCACCGGGCAGAACTGAGTTTCACCATTTTCCCCTGTAATAAACCTTCCCCTCCAGCTCAGCCCTGCAAAGGGCACGGCTGAGCCGCGGGAGCCCTGACCTGTGCTCCCAGCAGGAATGTTCACAAGCTCTTCATTTATTAAGCTCATCGCACAGAGATGCTGCAAATTGAGTTGTGAGCTGAAAATCAGGAGTTCCACTCGGAAACGTGGAGGTTGTACCTGCCCCGAATCCTGGAGCAAAGCCCATTTCCTTTGCTGCATTTCAACATGCAGATGTGGCACGTCCCTGTTATTTCTCCAGCTGCAACAGGAAGATACCAGCAGGTGGATTTTTTTGTTATTATTTTTTTTTTTTAGTATCACTTTTTTATTGGCATTTTCATTTTTTTGTAAAGATAAACATCATCTGGTTCCCATTACCCAGGCAGCCACACAGGAAATGGTAATCAGTCCTGTTGATATTATTTTCCTCCGAGGGATTCCCAAGGATAATATTTTTGTAGGAATTAAGGGATCAGTGCACGCCCTGGGGCTGGGGGTCAGGGAATGGGAGCTGGGGCAGGAGCAGGGCGAGGGCAGGGGGGTGGAACCTGCAGCATCCCAAGGGCAGGGCCAGGGCATCACCAGGGGCATGGGGAGGCTCTGAGCCAGTGCAGATCAGAGGGAGATGTGTTCCCAGCAGAGTTATCCCAGCAGAGTTATCCCAGCAGAGTTATCCCCTGGATCAGCTGGAGGTCACTGTGCTGAGGCTGAGCAGGGAGAGCTGAGCTTTTCCCTGCTCCCCCTGTGCCCCTGGGGCTGCTGCTGCTGCAGGGTAAGGAAAGTGCCAGTGCCCGTGCCCCTGATGCCTTAGGGTTTAACTTTTCTATGTTCCCAGCCCTGCCCTGCCCAGTGTCACTCTGCAGTTCCCTGGAGCTCGTTCAGTGCTGTTCTCTCATGCTCACACACACACAACAAAGCCTCTCCAGCTCTCCAAGGACACCNCGCAGCAGGAATTCACTGGAAGCAGGAGGGACCCCTGGCTCTGGCTGCCAGCTCTGGGTCAAGAGAGCAATCAGATCCCAGGGCCAGGTCCACACTGCCTCTCTGCACTTCCCAGTCATTCTCTCCTTCCTTCCTTCCTTCCTTCCTTCCTTCCTTCCTTCCTTGTCAGCTCCCCGTGGCCTGACCTTGCAGCAGCAGCTCTGCTCAGCCTGCAGGAATTGAGATGATTTGTCCCCTCCATGTCCCTGCCTCTGCTTCCCCCGTGTCCCTCTCACCCCCTCGTTCCAGGCCAGGGCTCCCTAACTGTGTTCCCACAATGAAAGCTCCATCCCGAGCCCGGCCGAGCTGTGGCTGCGCAGGTGTCAGGGCCCCTGGAACTGCAAACTCAATCTTCCTGATGGATTCCATTCGGGTCCCTGTTTGTCACCCCTCCCCCCTGCTCCCCCAGCAATCTCCTCATCGCTTAAAAATATTCAGCGAGGCCACATCAAAGCGAATATTGTGTTATTGTTGCCAGGGGTGACATTAGATGGGAATTATATGAAACAATAAGGGCGCTGGAGGATAATCCGTTTGACATTTGGAACATGTTCCCAGCGCTCCTCGGAACACTCGCTCTACAGAACCATCTTCATTTTCAGCACAATATTTGTGTGCGTGAGCAGATTTATCTCTCCTTGCTCCTCTCTCGGTCACTCTCTGCAGGAATTCGGAGGCTGCTGCCCTGTCCAAGCACTGCTTTTGCTGTTTGTACCCAGAGGAGGAGGGGGCAGAGGATTGGGGTCAGCCCAGGGCTGGTCCTGCCATGGGCCTGGTGCTTGGTACCCTTAAAATCCCTTTTGACAGGTTTGGGGTTGGAGGGACCTCAAATCCCACCCAGAGCCCTGGGCAGGGACCCCTCCCACTGTGCCAGGCTGCTCCCAGCCCCAAGGTCCAGCCTGGCCTTGCGCACTGCCAGGGATCCAGGGGCAGCCACAGCTGCTCTGGCAATTCCATCCCAGCCCCTGCCCACCCTCCCAGGGAACAATTCCTTCCCAATCTCCCACCCAGCCCTGCCCTGGGGCACTGGGAAGCCATTCCCTGCCTCCTGTCCCTCCATGCCTTGGCCCCAGTCCCTCTCCAGCTCTCCTGGAGCCCTTCAGGCCCTGCCAGGGGCTCGGAGCTCTCCCTGGAGCCTTCTCATCTCCGGGTGAACAATGAGGTGAAAGATTTTCCCATTAAAAAGTGCCTGTGGATCTCCTGGTGTTTCTGGGAAGGCTCTGGAAGTGCAGGACAGGGCAGAGCTCCCGTGCAAGGTTGGAGCAGCAGGAGCAGCTCCCAGCCCTGGCAGCTCCCCGCTGTCCAGGGGCTGGAACCTCTGTCCTGTCCTTTCCACTGAGCACGGAGATAATTAAATTTTGCACTGTGGTTACACCTCGGTAAATATTGTCTATAAAAATCAATTGGCATTTACTGTACTTAAGGTATAATAACGATTCTTATAAATCTAAATTATCCCAATAAATCTAAATTAAATGCCTAGGTTTAAATGTATTTAGGACATCTAATTAATAAAGTGTTACCAAATAACCATTTCTAATCTGTTTACTTCAAGCCTGATTTCCATTTCCAAAGGATTTATTTCTCAGCAGTGTGTGTGGGAGGGTGAAAGGATGTGAAAGGGTTTTTAACAGCTACTGCAGGTACCAGGAATATTGGGAAATTGCCCAGGAAATTCCCTCATCTTTTCCCCCGCGGAGAAATGCTGACGTGCCAGAGCCAGAAGTTCTCAAAGGAAAAAGTCCATTTTGATTTATCTGGAATTTGAAGTGTTCAGAAAGTCCTGAAGTCTGAAACTTCAACATTCTCTGAACTCAAAGCTCTGCTTTGCTGTTTAAGCTGATTTTCCAATTAAAAATTTAATTGAAGTTATGGAGACAGAAAACAATTAAGGATGAAAAGGTCAAAATCCAGAAGAACTGATCTAAACAGAGCCTGAGATGAGACACAAACGCTTTGTGGATTATCCCCCCGCTGGTGGAAAATGGGGATTTTTCTCCTCTTTTTCCTTGGAATCCCTGGGGTCCCTCAGGACAGGCGAGGCCTCGAGGTGAGCCCAGCCCAGCCGGGCCCAGCTGCTTCCTGCTGGAAAACCCCAAATTCCCTCAGTCTGGGACAGCTCCGGAGCCAGAGCTGATTCCTCCCCTCCAGCTCAGGGTTCCTGCCCCCACTGCGAATTCCCCGATCACAAAACCAGGATGCTTCCTCTGGAAATGGGATTTTATTGCTCAACGATTGTACAGCAAAACCCCACAACCTCCCCCCAAAAGAAGCAAATCTTTCGTCTGGGCTGGAACCGCTTTTATTCCGGTTTTATTTGTACTTTTTTTGCTAAAAAGCTGCAGAAAACACAATTCTTATCAAGCCAACCCCCCAATATTTTTGCATTTTTCCAGCCTGCTCTGCTGCCGAGCCCCAGCCCCGTTAACCCCTGGATTATTCCCTCCCCCCCATAATTAACATCCTTGTGCTGAGCTCACGCAAAGCCAGAGAGTCAAACCCAGCCTGGGCCAGTTCTGTGGGACCAACCCCAGCTCTGATCAATTTAGCTAAAAACACACTGGGGTGGGCTCTGGGTGAGATTTAAGGTCCCTCCCAACCCAAACCATCCCTTGATTCCCTGATCCACCTGCAATTAGAGGAGAGCACTTGAATTAGTGAATCCCACATCCAGGCTGGTTCCCACTCCCACTGCAGGCAGGGACTCATCCCAGGGGACTCATCCCGGGCTCAGTGCGCGTTCCTGCCCAGCAAAGCTGAGCTCAGGGTGCAGCACATCCACCCCAAAGAGCCTTTGGGGCTCTGTGCATCACTGCGGGGAGCACAGGAAAGCCCTCCCGGGGAGAGAGGGAATTCCAGAGCCTGTCTGTCTCCTTCTGCTTGATTCAGACTGAGTTTGGCAGATGGAAACAAGCTCAGTCCTAAAGAGGCTCAGAAAATCCTGCTCGGAGGGAGCGGCAGCTCAGCGCCGGGACTGACGTTTGGCTTCATCTGTCTAACGAGTGCGATGGGCTCTCGGTGTCTCTTCTGATTGGGGCAATTTATTTGTTTTCATGCCAACTTTTACTGTTTATTGATTTCCCGAGTTCACCCTGAGCCCGTGCCAGCTTTTATCTGCCCTCAGTGATGGAAATCGTTCTGCGGGGGATGCACCGCGGAGACTCCGACAGCGGCCAGGCCGGGGCCCACAAACACCGCTAATTACCGCCCTCGGGTGTTAATTACCGTGATTACCGCCCTCGGGGATGACAAACCCAGGTCTCTTGTCCCTCCCCTGCTCCACACGAGTCCCGATTTCCACGTTCCGTGTGCTCCCCGAGAGCACAAACCCCGGGAGCGGCACCCCAGCTCTCACCTCCCGGGCCCAGGGCTCTGCTCTCCCCCAGCAATCCCTCCTGAGGGAACTGACAAACCCCTCGTGCTCAGATTGCCCCGAGATGCTTTTTTTTTTTAACAATTTCCAGAGATTTCAACCCGTTTTGGGTCAGAAAAAGGGGAGAAACAGGAAATCTCAGCAGGGTGGTGGCGACCGCGGCCTTTCTGGGCTGCTCTGGGTCAGCCTGTGTGGGTTTCTGTGTGGGATGTGGTGACTGCCACGCGAGAAATTGCTTTTAATTACTCAAAATTGCTCTTAATGACTCAATGCAGTGCTGCTGGTTCCTTCTGGAGAGCCTGGAGCGCCCCAGCCCCCCCTGCACGGGACGTGGGACACCAGAACAGCACCGGGGACAAGGGACAGGACAGCGGGAAATGCTCTCGAGTGGCACCGGGGGCGTTCAGTGGGACCTGGGGGGAAAGTTCTTACTGGGAAAGAGGTGGAGACCCCAGCCCTGGAGGGGAGCAGCTCCCAGAAATAACCCAGTTTAACATTCCCAGCTCCTGTGGACAGGGGTGGGACAGGAGGGGCTCCAGGGGGACAGGGAAGGGACAGGGAAGGGACACAGAGGCTCCTGCATCCCCTGAGGGGGGTGGGATGGAGAGGGAAGCAGGCCCTGCTCGGGTGGGATTCCAGGGCACGTCCGGAGGGGTGGGACAGGAGAGGGCTCTCCATGGCTGCTGAGGGGAGAGGGGGAAAGGCCTGGGATGGGGCCAGGGCAAACCCTGCCGGGGAGGGGAGACCCTGCAGCCACAGCTCACCTTGGGGTTCCTGACCTTCCTGCAGCCCCCCCCGGCTCTGCCTCTGGCCCCAGGGGTGCCCAGGTCACTTCTGGCTGCCCTGGTGGGACCTGGCCCGGGGACTTGGCCCAGCAGGGGCTGATGCACACCCTGAGAGCAGCTCTGCCTCAGTCCTGCTTCATCTCATTCCTGCTTCATCTCATTCCTGCTTCATCCCATTCCTGCTTCATCCCTTCCTGCTTCACCCATTCCTGCTTCATCCCTTCCTGCTTCATCCCATTCCTTCCTCATCCCATTCCTGCTTCATCCCTTCTTCCTTCATCCCATTCCTGCTTCATCCCATTCCTGCTTCACCCATTCCTGCTTCAGTCGTTCCTGCTTCATCCCATTCCTGCTTCATCCCTTCTGCTTCATCCCATTCCTGCTTCATCCCTTCCCGCTTCAGTCATTCCTGCTTCACCCATTCCTGCTTCATCTCATTCCTGCTTCATCTCATTCCTGCTTCATCCCATTCCTTCCTCATCCCATTCCTGCTTCATCCCTTCCTGCTTCATCCCTTCTTCCTTCATCCCATTCCTGCTTCAGTCATTCCTGCCTCATCCCTTCCTGCTTCACCCATCCCTCCTTCATCCCTTCCTCCTTCACCCCTCCCTGCCCCATCCCTCCCTGTCCCATCCCTCCCTGCCCCATCCCTCCCTGCCCCATCCCCTCACAGCTCCCAGCCAGGACAGGCAGCTCTGCCTGGGGTGTGTTTATGGGATTTCCATCAGACCTGAGCCTGATTTTCACCGGCACTGCGATCCCTTCCCAGCACAGAGGGGATGAAAAGGCAGAAATAATTCCCATCTGCCTTGAACTCCTTCCTGCTGGCAGAGGGATGTAGCAGAGCTCCCTCCTAATGCCCAGCAAGCCCTTCCCTCCCTCAGCCCTCGCCCCAGCGATGCTGGAATCGCTGATGAGCTGACAGCCAGCACTTAAACGCTCCGAGCCTTTATTATTTATTTCTTGGGCAGAGAATCACCACTCTGGGTTATTTTTATTTTACAGATCCAGCTTCTGAAACTGCTTAAAAAGCTTTCGATCAAAGCTTACAGTGGTGCTGACAGAACACCGAGGGTTTGTGCTGGGGAGAGCCATCATTAATTATCAGACTGTGAGCAGCACTGATGGTGCAGGCATTTGATTTTGATTTAATGTCTAAATAAGCTCGCTTACAATGGCAGAGAGCTTCCTGTTTAATTGAAAAGCACTAAGTTTTCTGTCTGCCCTTCTTCTTTTCCATTCTGGCCACGATCCAGGTGTAGAAATAGAAGGAAACATGAACAGAATGCAGAAAGTCGGTGTGAAAACGCATCAGAGGCACGGGAGGCTGCCGAGCCGTCTGCCAACACCGCTGCTGGCTGCTCTGGGCCAGCTCTGCCCTTCCAGGCTCTCCTTGTCCTTCAGCTCCCCTCCTGCCCAGCCCAGTGCCCATCCCTGCCCTGCCTGTGCCCCCTTCCATGCCCTTCCTGAGCTCACAGCACTCCAGGGCCTCACCACCCCGTCACAACAGGGGATTTTCATCCTGGAATTCCTCCACCAAAGGCAGCCGAGCTGCAGCCCAGGAAACAGGGGCACTGCTGTGCCAGGAGCAGGGACAGACCCTGGCAGTGTCCCCTGGCTGGCATCGGGGCTCTGCAGCCCTGCAGCCACAGCGTGGGCATTCCAGTGCCGCGGGCACCCAGCCCTGCCCAGGGCACAGCCAGGGGGGCACAGGAGGCTGGGCCAGTGCAGCACCGAGTGCCAGCCCTGCCACTGCTCCTGGGCCAGTGTGGCACCGAGTGCCAGCCCTGCCACTGCTCCTGGGCCAGTGTGGCACCGAGTGCCAGCCCTGCCACTGCTCCTGGGCCAGTGTGCCACCGTGTGCCAGCCAGAACAGGAAGCAGGGGGTCCTGTGGAGCACAGGGAGATCCCAGAGCCCCAGATTGCTCTGGGGTGGAAGGGACCTTAAATCCCATCCCTGATATCCCATCCCATCCCATCCCATCCCATCCCATCCCATCCCATCCCATCCCATCCCNACTGCCAGGGATCCAGGGGCAGCCACAGCTGCTCTGGCAATTCCATCCCAGCCCCTGCCCACCCTCCCAGGGAACAATTCCTTCCCAATCTCCCACCCAGCCCTGCCCCGGGGCACTGGGCAGCCATTCCCTGCCTCCTGTCCCTCCAGGCCTTGGCCCCAGTCCCTCTCCAGCTCTCCTGGAGCCCTTCAGGCCCTGCCAGGGGCTTGGAGCTCTCCCTGGAGCCTTCTCCTCTCCAGGATGTCACAGGATGGAAGAACCCTCTGACAGCTTTGCAGGCTTACCCAGGAGGACTCATTTTCTCCCCACTTTCTTTCCCAGGTTCTGGAGAGAAACTTGGTTTGCAAAGCTCCCCTCCCCACTCCTGCAAGGGCAGGATTTGTCCTTTAGTGTGGGAGAAAGCAGAGACCTGTTTGAATAATTGGTTTCAAGGCCCTTTGGTAATGCTGCATAATTTAAAATACAAAATCAAAGATTCTGTAAAACCAAGTGTTTTTTGAAAAAAAAGCCACCAACTTTTTCTTTGGGAAATTGGAGAAAAAAAAAGTAATTGCAGACCCAAGGGAAAGTTTTGCTTCCAGCTTGAGCACTTTCAAAAGTGATCATAAAAATAATGGTGAATTCCAGGCAAGGCTGCTGCAGGCTGGAAAATGGAAAAGTTTCATTTTAGCACTTTCCAAGGGGAGACATCAAACTCCTCCCGAGCGCAGGCAGCAGCCACGAGCCACTTCTGGGGAGAGCGATGGCTCTGCTCAGGGTTCAGTCAGGCACTCGGAGTTTGGCAGCGAAAAAAGAGGAGTTTGTACTCCACCAAATCATCTCAGAAGTGCCCGAGCCCACGGGGCTGTGCCAG